>OLKM01001315.1:0-13505 GCA_900291075.1 Melanogrammus aeglefinus | reverse complement strand
TGCACGTGGAGGTGACCCACGTGGCTGAACGCCTCGCCGCACACCTTGGCTGAAGGACGAAGGTGGCTTGGAGCCGGGGACTTCTGTGGACGGACACGTCCGCATTGGCGCTCCGCTCGCCGCCCTTGCTTGCGATGTGGGAGCCCTGACCCGGCTCCGGGCCCCCCTTGGAGCCCGCATCTGCTCCGCCGTTCTCCTGCCCCTTGGACCTCTATGTTGTTCTCAGTTTTGACAGTTGGGGTACCGGGCCAGGGGCTGTGGAGCGCCTGCTGGAGAGCGTGGCTCCTCGGTGGCCGTCCTCTCGCCACCGCCACAGCACGCCCTTGCCTTCACGTGCCTTCACGAAGGCCTCGGCGCTGGCTCCTCTCCCGCGTTCTCCACTTGGTCTGGGGAATGCTGGATGTGTGAGGGCTTGGGGGTACTCGTTGCAGACGCGCGGCGCGGTGTGAAACATGGACTCGGGGTGCTGCACGACCCATGTGGGCGGAGCTGTTGGTCGTCTTCCCTGGTTGGATCGGAGGTCTCTCTTCTCCTTTGATCTGGAGGGGAAGGCGTTCCTCATGCCCCATGCTGGGACTCCCACTCCCGGCCTCGGGTGCTCACCCTCCTCCTCATTCCAACAGGGCCATAGATGGACGGTCTGGGTGCATAACAGCATAGGGGAGTTTGTTAGTTATCATAGGAGTCATCATTTAGACACGTCATATTTTTCTCTAAACACTCAAATTTGGGTTAATAAGAATGGGTTCCATACAATTATTTTACGAATGTAAGTTGTTGTAAAACAGCAAAGCTGAACACAAGCACTGATTCACATGCTGAACATGGCCTGCATGGGGCAAATAACAGCACAATATATATTTAATATAATATCACGATATCGTTGCTAACGGTAGCTAGCTAACGAACAAAGGTTGCTACCCAACTAGCTAAGAGGTTAGCGGAGGCTCCACAACAGCTGAAGTTAATTGCTAAAGTGAGCCATCTGTACGTGGAGGCGTGCTAGCAAATGCTAAACGCGAAACCAGCTCTTCAAAACTAAACATTGGCGCAACGGTTCACACATTGAATTTGAGCGCCATTTTTCCATTTTAAGCATGGTTTTCATACAGCACGCATGTTACGTTAGCTCTGGGTAGTGAGCTAGCAGCTAACAGTAGAAGCTAACCTGGCGTTAGCTCTGGGCAGTAAGCTAACGGCTAAGCTAACCTGGCCATATCTCGATCCCTGCGTCCCGCAGCCGCCGCCTCAGATGGTCATTCTCCCGCTCTCTCAGCGCAATCTCCTCTTGATACTCCAGGATGGTGTCCTCGACAGATTTGTAGATCTCCTGCGCGGCGAGCATGAGCCGCTCAGTCAAAAACACGTTTAAAAACTGTAATTTGGTCATTTTCAAAGGTTGCAAGGTTCACTTTGTATCATCCAAAATGGACCAAAAAGATGCTTTACGGAGTCACGTGACGCGGAGTGCCTGCTGCTTACCGTAATGATGGGAAAGGAAAGGAAAATGGCCCTTAGAAAACAGAACTACCGTAATGATGGTAAAGGTAACATCCCTTAGAAAATAGGACTACCGTAATTATGGTAGAGAAAAGGGCCCTTAGAAAATAGGACTGCCGTAATCCTGGTAAAGGAAATGTCCCTTAGAAAAATAGGACCGGTGGGAGATTTAAGTTTTCACCAGCAATGGAACAAAAGTAAGCAAGAGTGTATGCAATAAGTTTACTGTTTAAAACTTTTTTTTATTGCTGTTTTTTTTATTTTATTTGTTTTTTTTTTGTTGTTTTTTACAAATGACGAATTCCGGAAAAATACCAGGAATCTGAACCAATAACTTTCCATTAAAATAATTATCAATGAAAAAATGGTCACAGGTAACATTACTGTGTGACAATATATATAGGCCTATATGTATAGATAGATCATGCTTCTTCCCTTTGCTTTAGACTGTGAAATGATGTATGTATACATGTTTTATGTCTGCTGAAATTGACAAATCTAAGTCCAAGCAAGGGGGAGTATTTGCGTCCTCCAAGAACGCCCCTCAATACCTAAAACAGCTGTTAGCGTTCAAACTTTACTTCTATAATAGTGTGACGTCAAGTGCCGGCTACCCGCAATGTTTACAACTTTTCGGGGTTGGGAATTTGCTGGAGCACACGCAAAACATTAGATCAATCGTAACAGACTGGGCTACTCGGGAGGGGGACCTTAAAGGTACCATCCCGGGCGGCTCGTTTTGTGGCAAAAATATAAAAATCTGAGTATATCGGTTAAGTATTAGACAGTAATTGATCACGTTAGTAATTTGACATATCAATGACGTAATTTGGTCATCTGTGTAAGGAGTAGGGGCTAAATTAAATTAGTTTCAGACAACTTTGGTTGGATGGCCCATCTGTCAGTAAACGTTGCATACCAGTGCGCATGCGCACTGGTATGCAAAGGGCAGGGTGATGGAGGGCAGGGTGTGCAATTCGAAAAATAAATCGTTAGTCCAGTAAATCCAGCCGCCCGGGATTGTACCTTTAAAGCGACATGATGCAAATCAGAACCTGTCTGAAATTGTTTTTGAGGAACGAACAGTGTAAGCATAATAAGGAGTATTTCTAAAAATACAGGCATGCAACCCTATTCTAGTAGTACCCCCAAATGCAATTATTAAGACTAAAGAAGCATGATATGGGATCTTTAAGTTCATGAAGTTTGTACAATTCAAACGTTGAAGCATCCAGAGTTGTTCCCTTAGGGACCAGTAGGGGGCGCCCCACAGACGGTGTTGCCCACTGACCGACTGAAAGAAAGAGAGAGAACGGAAGCGGATACGTGGACCGATATGTCGAAGACCTCATTCTACCACGTGCAGAGGTACAGTCAACATGAAGCGTCCCAGTGAGTACAGATAACAGACAATTGTTGTAGATCGGGGTCGTCTGTGACACATTTAACATTTAGAAATGAATTAAGCCCAAGTCATCAGTTGTTATTTGGTAAACGTGTGGTTTAAACTTGTATTCAGTAACTGCACATGGTGTAGAGGCGTCCATGTGTCGGACGGTACATTACTGACACCAGGCATACTGTTCTGTTTAATCTAGAGCTGAAGAAGGCGAGTAAGAGGGTCTCCTGTTCCCAACGTTACAAGATCCAAAAGAAGGTGAGACACTAATAGAATAGCTGCGTAAAGATGATTGCGTCAGTTTTAAATAGCGTGCTTGTAGTTTGGTGTCGTGTGTGAACAGGCCCACGGTCCGGTTGTGAATGTTCATTCTCCCCCCCCCCCCCCCCCCCCCACATAACCTTTCTTTTTGTGCCGTTGCGGACACACATGTATGCGCATTTAGAGACAGGCAGTGTACTTTTAACATCAATTTTAAGAATCTGTTGAATGCACATTGTCGAATGTTGACCATATTAATATAAACCTATGAAACCAATAGTTTACTTTGGTTATAAGTTGATATATATTTTTTTAAAACTCCATTTGATTTCTCTTCAAGGTCCGAGAACACAACAGAAAACTCAGAAAAGAGGCGGGCAAGAAAGGAGTGGGGAAAAGAGCGAAGAAGGATCTTGGAGTCCCTAATATTGCACCTTTCAAAGAGGAGGTTCTAAGAGAAGCAGAACAGAGGAAGCTTAAGGTAATGTCTCAATCATCATTCATAATAAAGTCTAAATATATTTAAGAATGTAAATGTGTCAGACCTTGGCTTTTTGACGGTCGCATCACACAAGTTGTATTTCTCAGACCGTCAAATTTAAGGCTGGCGGTACAATAGAACATTGAATAACGTTTACAACTAACTCACTCACATTTTGATGATGGAAACATTGTTGTTTTTACAGGTTGAAGAAGAAAAAGAGAAAAGGAAGCAAGAAAAAAAAGATGAGCGAGCCAAGAGGAAAAAGGAGAGGGATGCGCCACGTTCAGAAAGCGAGAATCCAAAGGCCAAGAAGGCTCGACTGGTAAGGGACCTGATGTCGATCAGTAAACTAACGGAGGACTGAGAAGGTTACGCAGCCTGTGCTGTAATAACTGGTTTATACCTCCAAGAGAAACTAACAGAACACAACATGGTGGCTCTGGACCCAAAACAGTGCTGCTTGATGCTTCTGTTTTACATTTAGTTTTGGGATCTCTATTTGTCAACTTGCATCTTAAAATTGTACCCAACAGAAAATAGTGAATCTTTAAGACTTCACTGGTAGGAGCATATGTCACCTAATGTATGTACAAAGTGTGCCAGATTGCCACTCTGATGCTGAAAGGGCTTTCATTTAGATATTGACCCTATTTTTCTTCATGTAAGTATTTCTTAATGAAAGTATATATTGTCCCCTCAAACGAGGGGGGAGGTCAAGCTCTGTTTGACCTGTTTAAAAATGATGCCTTTCAAAAATATTTTGAGCTAATTCTACATTTTTAATTCTTAGGACACAGATGAAAAGGAAGTGTCAAAAAAGAGTGCCATCAACAAATATACAAAGCAGTTTTTTTGCAGTGAAATAAACACGGTAAGTCTGACCTGCTTGTTTTTCTCGCTGTGATAAGGCAAAACCAAGAATACTGCAGATATAGTTACACATATTTGTAACGAACCGTCATGGTATAGGCACTTCTGGGTGTTTACTGGGATGTGCATTTCTAATACTATTCGATATTCGCTGAGAAGTATTTGAATAATATTCGAAAATTGGTCAATCAAGAACCCCCCACCCCCATACAGAATGATACTGGGGGAGGCTTTTATGATTTGTATAAAATCAATCTGTTTATTTAAACATCTGCGCCTTCAACATCAAAATTATTTCAACGTGGCCTTAGGCAGATAGGCCTACATGCGCTGAAAACTGATTGCTATTTATTTGACTGAACACAGCCTGCATGTCCGTGAACTAGACACGTCTTTAGCATATGGAAACTGGCCAAAAAAAATAACTTCAGTGTCTTTTTACAATTTATTTGTTACCAGCATTCGTAGTGTTGATCAGCAGAGCAACCGAGGACGCTGGGGTTGATAAGTTACCGGTCTACTTCCGCAGTGATACGATAGAAAAAAAAATAAAAAACTTTCCTTGACAGCGGTCATTATATGCTTAGCAACGGTGAATTATCAAAAAAATTAAATTAAAGGCCCATGCAAGTGAGCGGAGCATTCAACAGCATTGAGAAGAGCTGTGTAATAAATAACTAAAGTCACATTCATTATTCGATATTCTAATATAAAGTGTTTGTTACCGTTACTGACTGGAAATCAGTACGATTTATTTTACAATTCAATAGTTAAAGAAGTTTATACTATAAATTAATCTCAACACATCGGCCTGGCCTAAAGAAAACGACAGTTTATATGTTGACTGCTTCCAATGTTGTGTTTGTCACACTAAATGATTTATTTCTTTTTTTAATGAATAATACACAACATAAGGAACTTAATAAATTATAAAAATCGCACATTAAATCTGAATATTGGTCAAAATAGTCGCACTTCGATTATTTCCCCAAATCGTTAAGCCCTAATGTCCACGTCAGGGGACTGTGTCTACGTACACACCCATGCACACCCATTTGAAAAGTCACCAGCCAGGTGTTACAATCACCGTTGCTGTGGAAAAAAAACTTGCTGTGCAAACCCAGCTCTACTAGTATGAACCGTGTCGTCCCGTGACTTTTGCGTACCGTTACACCCCTAATAGTAAGAAAACGTGACGAGTTCATTTACATTGACATTTTCTGCCTTGAAGTCTGGGATTGATGGTTAACTTTCTAAGATTACGATTTTTTTATTTTTTTCCCCCATTTCAGGTAATTGATCAATCGGATGTCATATTAGAAGTGTTGGATGCCAGAGATCCAATGGGCTACCGGTGTCCACAGCTGGAGGAAGCGGTTCTGACGCGGCCTGGCAACAAGAAGCTGCTACTTGTCCTGACCAAAATAGGTTAATATGTAGAAATGTGGCACATTCTTCAGATACACTAAAAACTTAAGGGACTTCAGCGATGGATACATTGGACTTTTTTGTTCTAACTTTGGTGAAAAAAATCTTCTGTCAAGATTTGGCGCCTCAGGAAAATGTTGAGAAGTGGATCCAGTGTCTTGAGCAGGAGTTTCCAGTGGTGGCGTTCAAGGCGTCTACACAGCTCGTGGACAAAACCGTGGTAAGGAATTTCATACCTGAGGTACCGAAACAAGCTGTATTTGAAGGAGGACTGAGAAGGTTACGCAGCTTGTGCTGTAATAACTGGTTTACCTCCAAGAAAAACTAACGGAACGCAACATGGTGGCTCTGGACTACCACAGGGCTGCTTGATGCTTCGGTTTGACATCGGGTTTTTGGAGTGCCTAGTCCTCCACTTTCATCTTAAAATTGTATCTACAAGAAAATCAAGAATATTTTAACATGTTGTTAAAGACACTGGGAGGTTGGATTGGTTTAAAATGAATATGCCACTCTGAACTGCTTTTGTCAAAACCGTTCCTTTATCATAAAGCTGAAGAAAAGGCTTTATTCTTTTTCAGCAAGAGAAGAAACAGCGATTTCCAGATTCGCTTCTTGACAAATCCCGAGCGTCACTGTCTTTCGGGAACGCCTGTCTCCTCAGCCTGCTGGAGAGCTTCCAGGCCACAACCAAACCCGAAGGGACACTCAAAGTAGGCGTAGTCGGTGAGTGGGTGTCATGGCTCTTTCTGTTGAAACCCCTATGGCAGAGTATAACTAAATGGTTGGGTGCGTGTTCAGCTGTAATACTCACTCTCCATGCTTTTGCCCAGGCTTCCCTAACGTTGGAAAGAGCAGTCTCATCAACACGATGAAGGGGCTGCGGGCGTGCAACGCTGGGGTCAAGAGGGGCATCACAAAGTGAGTGCATCTTATCTTTGGTATGTATCTGTAAGAGGGGGGTATTTCACAAGACTTAACTTTCCACATGTGGAAGATTTCTTTAGTATAGCCCTAAACCAGCACTTGATGGTGCCCCATACAATATATGTAGGGCTTACAAATAATCTGGATTCCAGCAAGGAAATGAGGAAACAAACGCAAGTCTCGATTTACCATGAAGACTACTAATCCAACTCTGATCCCGCTGACGTCCCACGTAAATCCAACGCAATGACCTCAGTGCTCTACATTTGGACGTCTGGATCTCACTCTCCTCTTGCGGCGTCCCACCAGGTCCATGCAGGACGTGTTTATCCAGAAGAATCTAAAGTTGTACGACAGCCCGGGCATCGTGGCGTCGCCGTCCAACCCGCCGGCCTCCATGGCCCTGCGGAGCCTCCAGGTGGAGGAGGGAGAGGAGAAGGCTCTGGAGGCCGTGAGGACGCTGCTGAAACAGTGCGACAAGGTCCAGGTAAGCAGTAGGGGTGTGCCAAAAAAGATTCATACAAGAATCACGATTCTCAATTACTACGATTCAGAATTGATGTAAATCAATTTAAATTCATAAAAAAAAAATTAGAACTTTTTTTTTTTTTTAAGCTACTGAGACATATTCATGTTTTGTGCAACAGTTGTGTTCCACATGATATTTTTGGTACTGCAACATTCCTGTGAAATGAAAATGCATCTTGTTCAACTGTACCATTTTTATTATACAGAAGCATTTTATTTTGTTCCAACCTTTTTTATAGCTAGCTTCTTAGAGTAGCAGTTGTGGTCCACACACGGTGGAAAAGGCACTTTCCATAGAATTTAAAAGGCAGCATGTTTAACTGCACTATTTTTTTTTTTTTTAGACTTATTTTTACTTAAGCAATATGTGATATTGCTTTAATGCAACAGTCGAAACAATTCCATCTAAGCATGGATACATGTTTAAAACTTAATACATGTGAAAAAGACACTTTAATGTCTCCATTTTTCATTCTGTCTTGCAAAGCAGACTGGAGGAAATCATGAGGGTCCTTTGCACACCTATAGACTGAAGCAGAAATCATTATGAATCAAATCGTTTGGAATCGAATCGTAGCCCCAAAAAATCGGAATCGAATCGTGAGATAGTAAAAGATTCCCACCCCTAGTAAGCAGGTCAGAAGGAGAGAATTGGCCACATTAAAAGTGGATTTGCATTTTGACTATTTCTCTTTTTTTTCAGGTAATGCTCCAGTACAACATACCAGACTACAGAAACTCTTTGGAATTTATAACGTTATTAGCAAAGAAACGTGGCTATCTGATGAAGGGTGGAGTTGCTAACATGGAGCAATCGGCGACCACTTTCCTGGACGACTGGACAGGGTGAGGGCTTATGTCTTATTAGCAGGTCTAAATGAGTGCGAGGAAATGAGGACAACAACGCAATGTCTCGACTATATAATGAAGACTTCTAATCCAACTCTGATCCTCTGAACGACGTGTGTTCATGTAATGAGGAACAAAGGAAGCACATCTTTTGAACATTGACTCATTTGTTCCAATACTCCACAGGGCCAAGCTGAGCTATCACTGTAGGGTGGAGGGCCTCGGCCTGCCCCCCTACCTCTCCGACACCCTGGTTACCGAGAACAAGAAGGGCCTGCATCTCCTCAAACTCCAAACAGGAAACGAGGCCACTCTTCAAGGTACGTGCATCCAACCGATGATTCAAACTGTTGAAATGATAAATCCAGGGTTATTTAAGCCTGTGAGGGCTTTTTATAACTGCCTTCAAGCGTATGTTTTATTGTACATTTAGGCTGGAGTCATTGCCTCTTTTTAAAACCCAACCAAAGGAGCTCAAAGAGGTGTTCATGGGGTTCTTTATAAAAGAAAATTAAACCACATATTTGTGTTGATGATGACCTTTTCTCACCCTCAGGTGTTAAATATCCCAACAAGGCCAGTAGCATAAGCCTGATCTCAAAAGGCCCAACAGCCGGTCTGTTGAGTCCCACAAATGTCGTTCAGAAGCCGGTGCCAATACCGAGGGAAGAGGTGAAAGAGGTAACTTCTATCGCAGTGCATCCAGTCATTGTTCTGTTTAAAACAATTATAATAACGGAGTATATATCTAAGACTCGAGTAGCCACATACTTGATGTCTTTTAATGGGGCTGCAACAGACCATATTGACCCTCGCAATTTAGATGTATGCCTCTTTTTAATGTCTGGATCCCAAAAAGGAAATGAGGACACTAACGCAAGTCTGAATATAATGAAGACTTCTAATCCAACTCTGATCCTGCTGGCCAAGACACCCTGTGTCAAAGGTCCTCTGAGTCCGCTGTGGTTCATGAAACCTAAGTCCTTCTACTCTTTCCAGCAGGAGGAGCTCAACACAGAATCTGGACCAGTGGAAGATACCAAGGATGTACAGAAAACTGATAACAAAAGTAAGTTAATATCCTACCAAACTGTAAATTACTATCCTACAGTTGTCATTAAATTGACGATTCCTTAAATTTTAATTTTGTGGCATTTCTTTTACAGAAAAAAGCAACAAAGTCCAATTCCAGTCAGTTCCAGTTGACATCAGCCCAAACGACGACACCTATGACTTTAACACTGACTTCAAATGATCCCCAGCTTTGGTTTTCCTTGAACCCAAAGAGCGCCCCACTCTCTACTTGCATACAAGGTTATTTCAGGTCACTGAAATTCAAGAATTGAACGGATACTGGCCATGGAGTATGTCCTGTGATGTTAAATGTTTTGAGTTGATTTATAAACTTCCTTCAGATTTTGTATATAGCCTACATTTAATAAAACACTTAATGGTTCTCATGTCTCCAAAGCTCTATCTTTCAGAAGTGTTGGTAGGAGAAAGGAAAAAAAATATCTAGAAATTGTTACTTTATTGAAGCAAACAAAATAATGGGTACAAACAGTTTTGAGAAATGCTACAAGGACCAGAATTAATAACAATGGTTTGTAAACCAAATTCTGTGGCACATTTCCTTGTTGGTGTCTGGTTAGTGGTTTGCCTACTTTTAAATCCATGAAATTGACACACCTGGTTTATTTTTTCAAATAAATGGCTTCGTGAAGGCTGTAAAAGGGGCAAGAATACTGTTGTCCATTTTTATCAGTACAGCGACCAAAGGTATTTCCACTGTTTGTATGTAATGCTCCAAAGATTAGGGGCAGGAGAGGCTGTATGAAATCAAATGTCAGCTGATACAAGATATTGTGGAATAAAATACGAAATGGGTAAAAAGCTCAAAGGAGCACGCATACATGCAATTCTTCGTAAATTGATTCCCGCGGATTTATTCGTCAATATTGTCTATTAAGATCATATCAGTGGGCATTACCTGGTGAATAAGGTAATGGATTCGAATTGGACAGTTAATTTCAACATAATCCTTTGTCTTCTACAAAGGCATCAGAATATAGCATAAAATATATACCTTGGCTTCACATATACAAATATTTTGAAGACCCATAAGAGCTCCAACGCTTATAGACGAGTGCATAATACAAGCCCATTGTCCCCACTACGAAGTTGCTCAAAATCAATTTAAACTTGGTGCGCGAGTGATAGAAAGTGATTGATCATAATAGATGAAGGACAAGTAGAATGTGACGGGCTGTGCGTAGAAGTCGGACACGGGACAATACTCAGGTCTAGTAGACACTTTAATATGATGTACCTGAAGCCATGTCAGCAGGTTATGTATGTCAGGTGTGTGATGGGGTTTATTCAGTTAACGTGATCCAGAATTTCATGAACAATCCTGGATGCGTTAAGGGCGTCACAATGTGGGACAACTCAATTGGTATGATGATGATGATATAATTGTGGGTTTTAGAGGGTCCTTGATCATGTTATTGAGGAGCATACTTAACCCACAAATTAGTTGATTCTGAGATTTTGCTCAGCCATGGTCAGCTTTCCTTAGACAGGTTTCATTCATGGCGTATGCCCAAGGCGTTACTCTCCGTAGTGTTCTGCGAAGAGACGAACTTCCTGTGGGTCGGATGAACACCTCTCAGACGTCAGGGTAGCGGACTTTCACCCCCAGGTTGTAATGTCCGCTCCAGTGGAGGAGCTTTGCTGCCATTTACAACTGGGCCGAGTTATCGCTGGCCACCGCCTGTCTTGTCCTTAATATGACAGTCATTAAATATACACAATATATTAGCAGCTCAGTCTTATTAGTGTACATTGTAAAGGTGTCCTTAACTTAGGATTGTGTAAAGTAAGTGGGTTGAGGTTCATTATCTATCACAACATTGCCTGTGGCAGAGGGAGCCTTTCATCTTTATTTAGTTAGACTAGTGATGGACAGCGATTTGTTCAAGTCAATCTAAACTGTCCTTGAACATTGTACAGCTTGATTCAAATAGAATAGCCAGATGCTGTGAACACCTAGATGTTTCTCGTCAGCGGCTGAAGTATTACCAAGGTGCCTGACGTGCCACATGGGTCGATGGAGGAGTGATGTTTATTAAACCGATAAGAAGCGGGGGTTGGTGAGTGCTTGCCACACTGTCTGCTGTAAAGATCCTTCCTGAAAACCAATTGGGCATTCGATTCTTCATTAGATTGTCCTGAAGAAACTTTTAGAATTCACCTTAAGCAATCTGGTGGTTGTCACCAACTGCGGCAAGTATGCAAAGCTTGCACACCAATGCAGATTTTTGTGTTGCATTTTGTTGTGCATAGCCATAAATAAAATGTGTTGCAATGGACACGATCAGTGCAAAGTTTGACACAGGTCTTTCCCAAACCATTGAGAGAGGTAATGCAATCCCATCGAGGTATTTCAGGTTGTCCTCGATCCTTAAAATGTCTTAAATTCAATGTTTCTAATTAAGGCCTTAAAAATGTGCTAATTCGTTAAAATGTCATAGGCTGTGTAGAAAAACTGTAACTCAGGTCTTAAATTGGTCGGGAGCAGTACTTTATATTTTTTTATTTTTCTTCATGTGACTTTTCTGATGGAAAATTCAAAGTTGCTCTGCTGCATATATATAACGATTATCCTTGCGTGCTTGCTGCTAGTCTGTGACAATGGGGTACGGAAGGTGGCTGCTGGGGCGGGCGGGTGTAAATTCAAGAGACAGTTGGCTGGAAGACGTCGTTTTCCGTGATCGTTTTGCATTGCGTCTGTTCGACCAAACCCCCACCATCGCGTGTTGTTATTAGATTGTCATTCAAGGTCGGTTTATTAAAAAGTCGGTGTAAAATGTCTTAGAATATTGACTTGCTGAAATCTGCAGATCCGCTGTTATGGACAACCTACCCAAGCGTCACTATAAGCACTGCTTCAACATATCTGCAATCATGGCAATGATCCAAAACGATACGCGCATCTTGTCCCAACAAGCCCGGACAGGGGGCACCTGTTGGACTCACTGTGCGTGAGCGTCATCCAGTGCTCAGCCTGCTGTGAGATGTTCTGGTTCGCCACTCGGGCAGTTCGCTATGTATGGCCCAGGGGTAGAAGTATGGCACGTCTTGGCCTCATCCCCAGTCTTGAGGCTTCTTCTTGATAGTGCGAAGCCGATGTAGTATTCTATGGACACACTCAGTTCGCGGAGGGTGTATGATAGTAGAGCGGCCGCAGGCGGTGTTACCAGCTCGTTGGTGGTGTCTCTCACCTCACCCTGGTATTCCAGCCCCGTGTACGATGCCCTTTGATGGAGGCTGAATCACCGTCATCTAAAAAGGCTGCTGCGTACCCCTGTTTCAAGCTGGTTTTCATAAAGGTCTTTAATATTCCTAAGACAAAGAATCATTATGTAAGGATGCCTTATTACGAGAGCAAAAAGAAAGACAGAGCACAGTTCTTGAACAGGGATTTCTATTTGACTTAATGATATGTTCTTGGAACCTTGATAACTGTGGCGTGAATTTAGCGGATAATTTATGAAATAAGAAGGCACTTCTTATTATGAACCTTGGTACGAATAGCAAGATAACAGAGAGTTAAGGCATAAATAAGGATATCATCCCTGTTCTTTACCTGCAACAATGACATCATCTGTCTAATAGATGCTTTCTTCAGCTTCAGGTTAAGTAGAAGGCAGATTAAAACCTAGCAACACGTTACGGATAACATAAATAAGCTTTTAAAGACAAGTGGGATTCGCATTGAGTTCCCAATTGTCTTTAGGAGAGTGAATTGTGTTACCGTGTTCACGGTTTCGCAGTCTCTTGGGGTCTTTTGATTTTTGCCATTTAGGACATCAGGTTGGAAATACGTTATCTTGTACTTGACGTTGTTGGAGCCTGGTCTACTCAACAACTCCCTGAGACAGATAACAAAGGATTAAATGCCAAGGGCCTAACATGCAAGCTATTTATGCATGGCAGTCGTTTTTAGATAATTACAATGTTCGTTGACCTAGATAGTATTGTATTCAGTAGCCTAATGCACGTTTGTTGTTGTTGTCTCCTGTAGATGATCCACTGTTGGTGTGAGGGGGCAACTATGTTGAACGACCACGTGTGGTGGTGTTCTGAATAGATTGCTGTTTATACAGCCACCACAAGCACAGTCCTCTCAGAGGCTCAGTGATGACCAACAGGATCTCGATCCCCTGTGCTTATTGGAGTCTGCTCATACTAGGGACA
>OLKM01001314.1:20902-148335 GCA_900291075.1 Melanogrammus aeglefinus | reverse complement strand
CTTTTGTTCACTTCGAATTCGTTAAAAATTATTTCGTAAATTGTTGGCACTCGCTTTCAGATATGGCTCTTATCATACACCTAAAAAATTACAACATCATATTCAATTAGCAATAACAATACACTCGTAATTCACAGCTGGCACTATAGATCATTATTATTATTGACAAACTATGGCTGAGACATCTCACTAGGTGTCAGGTCCTATCCACTACCGCTGTTCTTCTCTCAGGTAAATCACAGAAATCAATCTACAGTTTGTCCCAGTGTATTGTTCTATGTGAATGATTGAAGCAAAAAAATACACCTCTTTTCCTGCTCAAGGTAAGCGCAGTCTGTTGGGCTCGCGGAAACCGATTACTTCTCTCATTGTTTTCTTATATTTGTCTTAACCATGCTGTCCAATCTTTCATCGATCTACTTACTTTTCTTGTGGCTGGATCATTGACGGAATATAATGATGCATTCATTTTAGCCACATTTAAGATCGATTGGGATGAGTTAGCCCGTTCTGCCCTTCCATTTTGTCTGTATTCAACAAACAAAAACAAGCTACCCGTGACAGTGGGCCTCTCGCTCTCCTTAAAAATCGCCTCTTGGCAAACTGTAAACCCCATTGATTCTATCTGATGTCCAAATGACATGGAATTGTCCGCGAATATAAAGCATGAATCACCATCAATGTGAAACACTCCCCTCATGGTGAATCTCCTGATATTCAGTGTCAAAAATGTGGCGGACATAGTGTGAAAGCTTATAAGTAGATAATTATTGAATGCTTCGCCTTTCGATAACGTAAGGAGAAATTAATTATGCTGCTTCATTACGTAATATCGGTGAACCAACCATAACTACGTTATAACATCGTATACCCTCAAAATCAGTCAATTATAGGCAAAATGTTATATATTATGCGCTCAGAATTTTGATACATTATCGAATGGGGTATCGAATGTAATGTAATCGCGCAGCAGCTTTGGCTTTTGGTGTGAACGCATGGTTATAATGAGTTACAAGGGCCACTGTCTTCCCTTTTTGAAATTATATAAAATCTAATAAATGTCAATTTGGTAATAGCCCCTTAATCGCAGTTGTCAAAGGGCTGTGAAAAGGCTATAATCTTAGGACATCCTCTCCCTAGTCCCCTATGTTGTTATCAGTTGTGTAAAAGTTTAGACAACTTGCGCCTACCATAGTGAGCAAGTGCACATTGAAATGAACATGGAGCGCCTGCTCAGCATTTTCAAAGTGTCAAGGGGAATCTGGGGCAAGAACGAAGTCAAGTGAGTTTCTGTTTTGTGTCCACTGCCTAGAGATGTTCTGCTAAACTGTATGGCAACAAGAGGAGAATGAATCAACGAAAATTTTAAAGTCCACCAACAATCATCATTTTTGGATTGTGATATCATCGATAACAAGGTCAAGTCAAATTGTCAGCTGGGTAACCTACATTTGGAAGTGCTGCAAGCTAAAATGTGATGGATCGATTACTACTTTTTATGCCATCGACATGAGGTTTTCTTAATTGAGTTACTATGCTAGTTGGTCAGTCCATAAACAATACCTAAAAGCAAAGAAGCAATAGCAAATGTGAAAATAATAAGTGTTTACAAACATTTTCCTGACTTTTTGAGAACACCATGAATATTCATTGTGCAGTTTTCACACTCATCTATGATTTGACAAGCACCCATACGACAGCTCACATCCATAATACATATCCAAGACACAGCAAAATAAAATTCCACCACAACCTTTGGTGGTATTTGTCGGTGCGTTGTCCTCTTCCTTCAGTTAAACAGTCGCAAAACTCTTTTGAGGCGTAACAAAGTGTGTTACCTGAACACCTCGTTTTCTTTGAGAAGAGGGTTTCTTAAGAGACAACAGAAGTAAGTCAAACATCTTACAAATAGGGGATGGCAATTCGGAAGTGGTCTAAAATCAATAGAAATCCACAGAGTGCTCAAATATACTCCCCCAGTAGGAGCGCAAATACAGGAACAGGGTATTAGATGACATATTGTCAACAAAGAATATACTCAGTATCAACTAAAAATTAATGATAGTATTTAAAAAACTCACTATATCTATATTCCATTATATTGCCTAGTTTTGTAGTCGCGCAACTTTCTCTCCTCTTGCGTTAAAAAAAGTCTGCAAGAGTAGATCATCTGACTGGGCATGCCCTTATGGACTGTGAACAGCTAGCCCAGATATTTTGTGTGGAAAGGAACATCCAACATTTGTTCCACTCTCGGTCCTAGGGCCGGTTATGAAGACCAATCATTTCATGGCATGGCCATCTTGCGTGGCATTCCATTGGTTCCAAATATTGGTTCCGTTTATTCTACACTGGTCATTCTCCTGTTCCATGAATGGTTTTTCCCAGATGAGTTGGCCTCTGAATTCCACCATGCAAAAAAAAAGTGAAAAACTTCTCAGGAACTCTGTCTGCAACGATACAATATCACAAAACAGGGCAACATTATTCAAGCCCATATAAACAGAAATTATTCCATGACTTTCAAGCATGGGGGCGTTGTGCAAATAAGACGTTGGAGACCCAGTTTGTCTTACCAAAGAAATAAAAGTGCAAGGGCAGCGGGGAAGAACCACCGTATGAGGCTAGAGCAAGGCACAGGCGTGCTTAAAGCATGAGAATGGAGTGTGCTTTCCACTTTTAATCCCAGACCCCTAACGTGGCATACACGCCAATTTTTACATATTCCCAAGTTAATATCAGTGGCTGTCTTGAGCTGGGGTCTTCCCACGAGAGCTCATGTTGGGCTTTCCCTGGGTTACCGGCCTGTGGTGCCTCCAGATAAATTCAAACACTCGCGCGGCCGGTGGCTGCTCTCGCTGGCTCACACCCGTATCCCAGTCTCTCGGTCTCTCCCGCACATCGACGTGCCCTTTGCCCTCGTGCCAAACCCAGAGCCTCCGACCACCCACTCAAAAGACACGATAAAACACCATAAATTCTCCGGAACCACGAAAAATGAACCTAGAGCAGCCCGGCTGCTTCAGAGCCACGCTCCCACAGTTACAGGGCCAGAGGGGAATAGAGGTAGTGCCAGAATATAATTACGCGGATTTAAGTGAGTTGTGCAGATGCACAGTAGGCTCAGTTTATCCCCTTTCCTTTTCTTTAGTGATTTCACGTTGCAAGCAAACAAAGTGGGTTGGATGGCCAGCAGGTGTTTATTTGCACCAAACAAAAGCCTTAGAATTACGTAGCGCTATATGTAGTTCATCATATGATTCACTATTAGTAAGATATGTTGTTTGCCCATTCCTCAATCTGCTTGCGTATGTTCATATTTGATTAAACATCATTGCTGGGTTCCTACCGGATCGCACAAGTTGTCCTCTGCAAAAGTGCGCCATCATGGACCAATATACTTCTGACTATTTTGCAGGTTGACAACTATAATTAAAGGCCAAAGGTAAATGCATGAGGGGGTCTTACACAGATGTTCCGACGCGACAAGAACGTCCAAATGGGCTTGCTTAACAAGCTGTCCGAAACCTTTCTTTAGCTAATCCAAGAAGCCCTCCCAGCGTTTTCAACTTCTCTCTACCAGTGAATGACGGCCCAGCAATACAGGAATGCACTGCATGAGGCGCCAGCTATCACACACACAAACAGCTGTACGCCATGTTCCTTTCTGTGTAGGAAGCAGTGATATATACACGGTGCCTAGCTAAACAATTTGATGACACTGAGGACCAACAATTTTGGTTAGGTCAGTTGGAGCTTGTTATTTAGTTGGTGACTTTGACGTTGCGTCATAATTCAGCAGATTTCTCTATTGTTGTTGTTAATATTATTGTATTATGGAAGCCGTGCAATCCCTGTCATGTCTGCCTGCTACTCTTTGTAGGCCTGATTTTATAATCGATAAATAATTTTTCTACGACTTTCAGAATCAATATAACTCATTAGAGATACATCATTGATACATACTTGTACATCATTCTGGCAAAGTGTTATTAAAAAGTATGTATAGTCTCATAAATGCAGAAAGGGTGACCCAGGGCTTGTTTTAAAGTTAGTTAACATCGAGTCTGCTGTCAAATTGACTGTTCATCTCCCTGTCTGCCTTCCAAGGCGCTGGATCAGACATCCCTAACCGGGTCCGTGACAACCTGGAAGGGGAGCGAACACAACGTCTTTGGAACGTTGACTGGGTGTGATATAATGTGTATACAATTTTTTTTAGCCAGCAGCTTGTCCTCACAGGCTTTATCATTTCTCCACCCCTGCCAGCTATTTTGCAAATCGAGGCCCTGCTCCAAGAAATTCCACCACCAAATTAAACAAATATTGTACAAAAAGTGTTTCTCAGGGAGGGACACTCCTTCTCAAACCACTTAAGTGGTTGCCCTACACCGTCCAAGGGCATGATGAATGTGTTTTCTTTGGCCAGGAATTTCGATTTCTCTGGGAACCTGTAAAGTCTCTTCTGAACTGTACGGAAGAGAACTAGCTGAGAATGTGTTATATTTCCAAGACAAGTAACGTTTATATTTCATGATGATAGCATTGCCAACACATAGAGAGAGAGAGAGAGAGGAGAGAGAGAGAGAGAGAGAGAGAGAGGAGAGAGAGAGAGAGAGAGAGAGAGAGAGAGCGAGAGAGAGAGAGAGAGAGAGAGAGAGAGAGAGAGAGAGAGAGAGAGAGAGAGAGAGAGAGAGAGAGAGTGAGAGTGGAGTGTGAGAGGTGTGAAGTAATAGATAGATATGTATAGCAAAGTGGAAAATAGACACAAAAAATAAACTAGGACCACATTTTTTTATACCACCCAGTCCTGTAATCGGGTTTCTAATACTCAGCACTCTCTTATGGACTTTATGGGTTGATTGGAAAAATCTCCTCTCTCTCCCTCAACGTGTTGCTGCTATTGTGATTTCCCTGGTGAATTGACCCCATGTTTGGGACAACATTATTGCGCATCCATCCTCTCCCAGTCAATGGAAATCTCTGCGCCGCCTGATTGTGGAACAGATAGCATCAACTTTTCCAGTCAGAAATCAGACGTCTGCTGAAAGTCAGTCAGAGTAAGTCAGAGTAATCCCGAGGAAGGCAGAACACACCTCAAGCTGTCGCCTTCTACACCCCGCGCCCAATGTGGCGTCAGGAGAAGGACGTAGAGGTAGTGTAAGGTGATGTGAAGAAGATACAGGCTTTTTATTTTCACTGAAAAAACATTTCTGGCTGCTGCTGCAGTGTCCACCAACAGGGTCCCAAAAACTCAGGTGGTCAACAATCGAACCCTCCGTTTCTTTAAAATTAATACACATCTCAGGACCTTATTTCTTATTTTTATCTATTTCCGTTTTTTTGGGTTGATCTGGACCTTATGTCCAAACGGTACAAGGACACATAACACGAAACTGGAAAAATACTGAAACTGAAATGTGTGTTTTCTTTTCTGAGAGTTGTTCACATCCAAAACATCTTCAGGATGTATAATTGTGGGCATGAGTGTCATGTGAGTTAGTTAAAAACAGAAGGCAAAATGACAGGATCAAGTGAAGAACTTGTCACACACACAAAAAAAACTAGTCACATAAACAACAAACAGACACATGCACACACCCACATGGTTACTCACCTAGCAGCTGAATGCAGATCCAAAACACGATGAAGCAGTTGTACTCCATAAGTTTACCAGTGTCTATCGAACTATATATACAGTACTAATGTGTGTGTGTGTGTGTGTATGTGTGTGTGTGTGTGTGTGTGTGTGTGTGTGTATTTGTGTATTTGTGTGTGGGTTTCTATGTATGGGTATCTTTATGTGTGTTAGCGTTTGTTAATGTGAAGGGCAGTGCAGATGTATGGGTGTGTGTGTATGTGTGTGTCAGAGTGTGTTGAGACAGAGAGAGCCAGCCACATGCACTGTTAAAGACCCGGCTCTCATAGACCTGCCCTGCTAGTCAGACGGCTCCTATATCTCCTGCTGGAAGGAGGAGACGAGAGGCAGGCTGTGGTAGGAGAGGAAGGAGGTCCCCTCAACCCCAGCATGCAGGATCCAGTGTGAGAGAGTGTGTGTGTTTGTGTGTGTCCCTGTCTGTGTGTATTTCTGTGTGTCTGTGTGTATATATGTATGTATACACACACACACACACACACACACAACACATACAGTAAATAGTAAATGTAGCAGTTCTAGTCATGGTTTTGGTGTGGAAAAGCTTTAGTTGACACCTACAAGGTGAATGTAAACAGTTAGTTAAAATAGGGTAGCTGTTGATATGACACATTATTGGTGGTCGGGATTTGGTTTGCACAATTTGGTTGACACATCTGAATATAGGCGTGTTTACGGATGTACCAGAGACGAAAACAGCGCGTTCCGTATTAATAAAAACACCTGAAACGTAGTTTCATTAATACAATACAATACAAAATAAATCTGGAACTACTTGCATCCGGAATTCAAACTAGCTTACCTCATTACCTTGGTAAAATTCAAAACAAATTATTCAAGGCTGAAATCCATCAGGCTCAGTAGCTGTGTGCCATAGAAGAAGAAATACTCTCTTGGAAGTCAGTACATACATCAGAGTACATACAACGGGAGAGCCAAACCATATTTTAAAAACAAAGTAAGTCTTTGTCCGGCATCAAGCCAATCAACTATCGGCCTATTACAAAGCTGAAACGCTATGCACCACACATGGCATCATTGTGGTGAGACCACAACCCCACCACTATATTAACAGTGGCATTCAAATCTGAGGTTTATATGTTACCTCATACCCTTGCAGTTCAACCATCCAGTCCCAACTATGCATAATGATCTGAATTGCGTAATATCGTAAAGTTAGCTATAAGAGGTACTAGCTGCAGTAGTTTCCGCTAATAGTCAACAGTGAAGAGTAACAGAGGCAACAGTTCAAAAACGGTAGGAAAATAATCAATAAAACATGCAGTAGAAGACTGTGACGTCTCGGTGGCTGAACATGAGGCTAATCAACATGGTTGATGCGCCGTAGCATTGCTTTAACAGACTGGAGCTGCTCTCTTCACGTGTATTGGCTTCACAGATGTGTGTTAACCTAGGCATATTACCTCCCTTAGCCTAGAGGCTTGCTCAAGGATGACGGCCAACATTATGGATTGCATGATTTAGGAGCAACAAAATATGATTGGGTCCAATTAGAAAGGAAGACGTTGATGTCTGCTTTATCTATCAAGGTTTGAATCAGATAATTGCAATATTTCTATAATAAATCAACCTCTGACCCAGTTGCAAAGTGTGACAACATTTCGGAAATCCCCTTTTTCTATTTTTTAAGATGAAGTCTCTCTTTGATGTACACACTTCTGCACATTAGTAAAACCAAACATTTAGAATAACCAAGCTAAAAAAAAACAAGGAAAACAAGGAAAAGGGATCAAAGCTCTCTTTCATTCAGGGTCCTTAAAAGCTCATTGGAGGGTTTTCTTTGTGCTGCTTCTCATCACTGTGTTCTCCTCTGGGAACTACAGGCTCTCTTTCTCCCTTTAAACTAGACTGTTCACCTAATACTGGACCCTGTCCCAACCCCCTGACCCCCCGTCCCAGCCCCCCGACCCCCCGTCCCAGCCCCCCGACCCCGCCCGTCCCAACCGCCCGTCCCCCCGTCCCAACCCCCCGTCCCCCGTCCCAGCCCCCGTCCCCCCGTCCCAAACCCCATCCCCCCCCGTCCAACCCTCAAATTGTGTTGACAACTGTAAAAGTCTAAATTCTTGGGTGGCAATGCAACTGTCCAGGGGAAAGATGATATGTTGTGTTCACACAACATATGAAATAAAACCTGTTTACTGAGGAATACAGAGAGAGAGAGAGAGAGAGAGAGAGAGAGAGAGAGAGAGAGAGAGAGAGAGAGAGAGAGAGAGAGAGAGAGAGAGAGAGAGAGAGAGAGAGAGAGAGAGAGAGAGAGAGAGGAGAGAGAGAGAGAGAGAGAGAGAGAGAGAGAGAGAGAGAGAGAGATTAGCATTGGGGTAGCATAATGATGATCTTTGTTCTTCTGATTTACTCTTCAGTATATATGTAGTATATGTACATATAAAGATGGATAGGATCCGTAAATGTGTGAACATAATATTTCTAAAAAGATCTACACTGAAAATAATTGTACGAGAGTTTACAGAGCATAAACAGTACGTTTAATTCAAAATAACCGCATTACCTAGTCTTGTAGGTTACGAACTCGGAGCTTAAGAATCTCCAAACGTCAGCTTGCATGACAAATGAAGAATGAATAAGGAACCTACAATATAAGATTACGGTCTGAATAGAGGCGGTGGGCCAACGCAGTCAAAGGAGTTGGACTTTCTTACTGTCAGAGTTTCCAGGATACACTATAGGGGGCTGGTTAGAGTTCTCCCTGTTCTGCTGACCAAAATGTTCTGTATTATTTTTTCTCACAGGAAAGGGCAATACGTTGAATGGTTGTAGATAAAGGATAAGAGGGCGGCGGGGGAGGATAAATTAAGGGGGGAGAGTTGCGTGTGAAAAGTTAAGATCTAATACCTTTTCAATACTTCACCATGACTTGTAATCCGATCCCACGCCCAGGAGCTGTGATCCGCTTACCTCACCTTTTACAGAGTTCCCTTCAACACCCAAGTGCGACTGCTAACAATTACCAAACTCACCCTGTGGATTAAGGGTTAGTGTGCGGATAAATAGATGTCTGTTCAGGGACAGACCCCCTCTCCTCTCCACCCTCGCCCCTTCCCTCCTGAAGCCGGCCAGCAGGTCAAGTCCACGGGGAGCAGATGGAAAAGCAACAAATAGCTTGCAGGCTCTGTGGAGGCTCTGGGCCCTCCACATGGCGAGATACACATCCATCACTGCTCGAAACACCGTCATTGTGGAGACAGGAGAGAGACCTTCTCTGGCCCGGCCTCCCGTTGCCTCCTGCTCCTGTTTCTTCTGGGCCACCCGAGAGGGGGGGCTACATGTCCAGTGGTCGAGCTCCAACTCGTTAGACAGCTGCACATGGGCCTGAACAGTGATTTAAAAAGTGTACCGTTTTGAACGTGTAACGGAGAGCATTGGGCTTACCGCCGCGTTATTATAGCCTTTTCTTTTTTCGATCAACCCAAATTGGTCTGACTTTATTGCAGTGGCCCAAGAGTTAGCGATACCTTGGTCCAAGGCCATGCGGGTCAGAAAGTCATGTGGGTTCATGCGACAGATGGCTCGGCTTTGACCACCTTCCTGCATTCTCCTTCATTGTTGCTTTCGCATTACAATTTAATTCACATTAATTGATTGTCATTAAGTGTCAACATTGCTTTTTTGTGCCAAGAAAAATGGGCTAGATGACAGTTGGTAAGTAAGAGTGAGTCCAAAGTCAATGTGCATCCCTAATCCCACACATAAACGACTAATGTTAACCCCTGAATTTCTAACAATATAAATTACCCAACCAGCCTCAAACTCATTACAATGCTGAACCATGACACGTGCCATCTGCATAGGCGGCTTATGTCATCCTATCCTGCTGCGGATATCTTCTGTAAATGTGATACCAATCAAATTAAGATGATTGCCAGGAGTACTGCATGCTCTCTCAAGGTTTGTATTATATTAATATATGTGTGATGTGTGTGTGTGTGTGTGTGTGTGTGTGTGTGTGTGTGTGTGTGTGTGTGTGTGTGTGTGTGTGTGTGTGTGTGTGTGTGTGTGTGTGTGTGTGTGTGTGTGTGTGTGTGTGTGTGTGTGTGTGTGTGCCTGTGCGTGTGTGTGCGACGTTAAGGGACATCCCACCACGTATCCATCCTGTGGTTCTGTAGAAATCATCAACTTGGAATAAATATAAGAAGAAACATCCAGTGGCTTTTTGCAGAGCTCAGTAGGAAACATTTACTAAACATGATGTAACCAAATATGTTAGGTTCTTCCAATTGCTGCATATAAAAGCCCACAAAGGGATTTTATGCTTAAGTAAACATGCATGTTGGTCTGGGTTTAAAAATAGATGCATTGTATTCTGTCAAACGTATTTTTCTTTAACTTCAAGGTGCTGTAGGTAAGATTTGAGAGTTGTAAAGAGAGAGAGATAGCAGGAGGGTTCAACCCAAATCATTAAACCCCCCTACGTGTGTCCACCCTTGAGAAGTGCTGCATTCATGAACCTGTGTTTCATAGGCAAGTTCATTCCCTCAACCAATCAGGAAAGAGATCCCGTCATTGGTCAGAAGTGAACCAGGAGTGGTCCAAAATCGATATTGTCTAATGCAGGCTGTGAACTAGAAACAGAATCTTAAAGCACATTTCACTCTCAAAAGCAGATGAATGGTTATGCCAAATATGCTCCAATAATAGCTCTCAAATCTCAAATACAGCACAATCTTCATTCAGTAATCTATGTTTAAGATACGCAGTTAAATATCAGTTGAAAATAGTTTTAAGTGAACCAATCAAAAGCTATCAATGACTATTGTATGAACTTTGTAATCATAGAAATAGGTTAAGGCAAAGAGTTATGCTTCCGATGGGAGAGTCCCATTATGTACTTTATGCTCCGATGTTGGAATGATTTGTGTGCGAATGACTTCATCCCTTGAGAACCAGAGTTGAGATTGGCAACCAATAGTAATGGCATTCGATCAACAAGCCAAGGCATAGGATTTGGAAAAGGTGGATGACTGGACATGAGAAATGGTGTGTTTCAAGGACCAGTGGTTCGCTCTGTCTTTTTTCTTATTAGTGTACTAAATGTTTAATAGGTTATCTGACTAGGTTTGGTTATCTATCTTAATTGTGCTCCACCAATACATTAGTTCATAATCATTAGAATTACTTTGAACGTTGATGTTTGTCCATCTCAGAGAACCCAGCAGAATCCTCAACCTAAAACTCAAATAGTTCCCTAAATTAACAAGAAAATTATGTAATTCTTCCCAATAGGAAATCTAGTACAGCATGTGCTTCAAAACAAGAGACTGAATTCAGCAGTTAGTGGTTTTGGGCGCATAGTGTAGATGTTCCCAAGGATGGCATGAAGAATAAACACTTTATCATGGTCTGAAATTCAATGTGACATCTATCGCTTACAGTCTCCCATTCCCCAGGGTGAGGCAAAAAGGGGAAATACACAATAGTTGACATCACATAAACAGTATTATGGAGATCACAGAACAGCTTCTGGGAAGCTGAAACACAAACATGCATAAGCCTATTTAGAGCTGACACGTGAACAGTCCTGGATTCTATTGTTCTTCCCAGCAGTAGCAGCTAGTTAAATATGAATGGATCCATCCATTCAACAGTTTCAACTAACAATAACAACAATATTTTTTTGTTAATTCGTATTCTTTAATGTAACAGCCCACTCATGAAAGGCTATTTAATTGTCAACCGTCTTGAGTGCTTGGATCTGGATTCTTTATCAACCCCTTTCACCATTATATTTTCCGTTATAAATTTTCCTTTTCTTTTCTAAACTGTCTTAGATGGAAAAGTAGCCCTCCACGCTTCCAAATCCATTCCATTGCACATTACATTTAATTTACCTTGCACTTTGGTCAAAGCACCTTACAATAAGTGCATTCATTAAAGATACAACCAAGGTAAAACAAGCAAAGTGTTTCAAGCACTACAGTGCCAAGTTGAAGTACCACAACCTGTACTATAATCCACACAAATGGATACGAATGGCACACATCTTCATCATTCTAAAAAATAGCATAGACAACATGGAGACAACATAACCTGCAACTTAACAACATAACCTGCTATATCGTTTGTTGCATAAAACCTGAATGAACTACCAATGAAATACACAAACATTGCCTGACCAACCTCCTTTGTATTTGACTGTGCCTGCCTCTCTTATGTGTTGTTACATAGGCCTGAGAGGTGGCTACAGTTCCCATCTGCAAAGGGTGGAGGTCCAAGGAATATAAGAATTACTAAATGAGGGGGATATTATCTTCAGAGGAATTGTGGACTCAGGCTAATATCAACTGGTTCCAGGGTCAACTTTTGGTGGGAAGAATTTGTAAAATCCCAAGATGGAGAGTCTAGTCATGTACATTATTTTTGTATAGCCCTTAATCACTGTGACACTCTCAAAGTTTCAAGGGCTCATCAAAGAGCATCTTTACAATTG
Organism: Melanogrammus aeglefinus; assembly: GCA_900291075.1. Lineage (NCBI taxonomy): Eukaryota > Metazoa > Chordata > Actinopteri > Gadiformes > Gadidae > Melanogrammus > Melanogrammus aeglefinus. The sequence continues at coordinate 136,216 of OLKM01001314.1, read as the reverse complement.
GTGAAATCATCAGTCATGAGTCAATATTTATCTTACGAACAGTAATCAACGATGAAATGGGACTAATAGGCAGATATTAGAAGGAGAAGGAGTTTGTGTGTGTGTGTGTGTGTGTGTGTGCATGTGTGTGTGAGTCACTAACTTTTCCAGATCTCTGGATGAGGACTTTGTAGTTTGAGTTGTGCCAGTAGCAATAGTGGGATATAGACTAATGTGGAAACTGAAGCCACACACCACAAGAGGAATGACAATGGAACATCCCAACGCTCTTTCACAACCAGGCTGAGAGGCCAAGCCTTTTCTCTCAACACACACTGCAGTCATGCTAGGAGCCACAGAATGACCTGTGTTTCAGCAAGGCTGGTCAACCTGGTTCAAGCCTCTCCCTTCACATTCAAAACAGGAGACCGGAGAACATGGCACCTTGGTGGTTGTCCGGCTGCCAGACGCTAGCAGTTTCCCGATCACTCAACTGCATTGTAAACTTCCCCAGAATGTCAGCACATGTTAGTGTGTGCTGCCGATAATGGCCTCACACGGACGTAACCATCAGCTAACTTAGCTCTTCTGATGTCTTAGGTTTTGTTTTTTTGATTTTCATTAGCTGGAGCACTTATCCAGTGTCTGCAACTGAATATACTACTATTACTGCTACTTTTACTACTACCATTACTACTACAACTACTATTTACTTTTTTACAGACTAGGAGTTAAACAGAACCTTTTCGCCGGGATGGCCGGGACACCTTAGTCACCACACTAGTATCCTGTGGCATCACCGACCCTATATGGCACTATTATCTAAGGGATAATGTATAGAACGCCGGTCATTTTCGGGAAAATAAGCCCAGACAGGGCGAACAGGACACAGATGCGCAGCTGGGGTGTCTTGCTTCGCCCTGACCGGCGATGTTCTACACATTATCCCGCTTATTACACGGCTACTTGCCAAAACGAAAAAATAACTTCACATGTTGTGTCTTTTTACAGATTTATTTGTTACCAGCATTCGTAGTGTTGATCAGCAGAGAAATAGTCTGCCAAAGACTTTGACGTCGCTTAGCAACAGAAGACGCTGGGGTTGACAAGTTACCGGACTACTTGCGGACTGATACCAAAGACGTCATTAGAGGCAAAAAGTCCTTTGTTTTCCTTGACAGCGGTCAATTATACTTAGCCTCAATTATCAAATTTAATTCACTGCTTGAAGTTGTGAAGGGCCAATTCAAGTGAACAGAGCATTCCACGACATTGAGAAGACCCTTGTAATAAATAGTTATAATTATTACCTACCCTACTATAGTATAGTAGGGTTGAGGCACTGACGTTCTCATTTCAGGCCTTCGGTGGATCACATGGATCTGCGGTCTAAAACAAACCTTCACCTCCATCACGTCATCAGTGTGGCGGAACACGTACTCCTGTTTCAGTGTGTTTGCATTTACGCTCATTTGCAGACAGATGGAAAACTGTGCTCGAGGAAAATGTCATTTTTTTCTTGCCCCTTCTTCCTCTTGGTTCGCAATGGAAAAACAAACACTCTCTATAATTAATTATAAGGTTTTCAAAAAGCTTCTGCTGCAGGTTGCTGACTAAGATGCCAAGTGCCCCTTTTAAATATATACATTAACATTGTGAACTATGCTCTTAAGTCATCAGGGGATGAAGTAACACACATCGCAGAGCTGGAGGGCAGCTTCTAGCGTGAAGCTCTTTCTGAATAAGTGTTTTTCTGTTCTCCCAAACTGTAGCCGCTACTGTTAGCACTGAGGTCGGAAACCTGATTATTTTTGTTCCAGATTTGGCAGCAAGTTTGCAATGGAATAGACAGATTATTTTCCCCTTGAGTTTCTTCTCATGTGCACGATGTCATTGGGCAAGGCAATGCTTTCTGAGGTGAACTATTTAATGATAGCTCCTCCAGGACTCTCTTTAGAAGAATAAAAAACAATAAAGGTTCATGTACACCCAATTTGAAACAGAATATCATGAAAACGTGAGGTGATATTCCATACATATCACCACAAATTGTCCCCTAATTATTTTAAGAAGATGTGTAATGTTTTATTAATCGGGGCTCCATTTGACAACTCTCTTTAGGAACAAAACATTTGTGGTTAATATTCAACAATTCATAATTTATATATAAAATGCATATTGTAACTAGATTGGGTGCTGTCACACCAAAATTGTACCGGGGGCGTAAATTGAACCGCCTAGGTAATCCGCGTTCGAAACTTAACATCATCGTTTGACGCGATTGTCCGTTGCCAGGCAGGTTTCAAAAAACATTCACACTCATGTTGCCAAAGACGAAATAACATAATACAAATAACTTGTTTTTACTTTATATTTGTATTGTATTGAATTTAGCTAGTAAACTGAGTGTTTAAAGTGTATCATAGTCTAGCTAGCTTGTGTTAATACACTCAGTTTACTAGCTAAATGCGTTTAAACAATTAAATACAAAACAAATATAAAGTTAGCAACGCTAATAAATGTAATTTGTAAAATAAGTGTTATCTGTTTAAAATTCAATAACACAATAACTATAGCATGAGATAATTTTTGTTCTTCATTAGGTTGTATAAAGTATGTGGGCCACAACTTGAATATCGATCATCTGGTCTGGGTTCCTCTTTGTAGATACTTATATAGGCCACTGAGAAAGATCTCACAGACATGATAAATCCAATGCAATAGACACGCTGCATAATAAACATTATGGTCACCGCGGCGATGATTTGTCTTCCTGAAATCCTTAACAATAGAGATAAGGCACTTTCAGGCCAATCCAAAAACAATCAAAACGGAAAGCGTGGTGCCGCAGGGCTAGACAGACAGTCGGTGTCCAGGAATGAGATGTTTGGATGGAAATATCTACAAAAGACTGTGGGAAATGTTTTTGCACTGGGCCTCCTACTGTTGTCTGATTATCAGGAGAAGTAGAGCCTTGATCCTTTTAACCTAGTCTCTGAACAGTGCTCACCCAGCAGCCATCATCCTGTAAGAAAGCTTTATCACCACTTATGTTCAGCTACACACTGTCTGAACAACGACACAACCCCAGGGATACGATGTAGGATCGCAGGGGGCTAAGTTTTCAGAAATCGATGGTCGTTATGTATTGCCTATGCATTCATTTTTAGTCAAGTGAATTTACACCCATATACTGTATATATAAGGTTTTTTAGGACATTAACTTCCATGTGGAGGAATAGTGGAGAACAACTGTGGAGCGTCCCTTATTGCACTGAGAAAGGGAAAGGAATTTTTTCACAATGATAGCGATGCATCTTTGCAAATATGCATACATGGTGCCTTTTGGGGATGCAGGTTTTGGCACCAATAAATCTCTCACGCTTGTCTTTACATTTGAAAGCAGAAGCAAGGTTTCACTTTTTAGATTTGCCGTATTTCAAATATTGATTCAAGTATACAGATTTTCTTAATATCAACATAGCTCACCACATCAAATCTGTCCCCGGCGAAAACTCTTGATTTATCATGGCTCTTGTGATCGATATTTGCCATTGGTTTAAGTTGGCTGGCACCAAACAGATAGAGCTGCCTCCTTTCTAATTGCAACAACAATTGAAATCAATACTCTTAGCACTGGCACTTATTTCCTATTATTGTGTTGGACTTTTATCATTGTCATGGGGTCAGCAGTAGGCTGACCCCACGAAGAGGAATTCAACAGCATTCCAGGGCTGTATGTGATAAGCAAAGTCCAGTTATTATGAGCCCTCTGGATTCAACAGAAGCTTTGGAAGCACAGGAAAGGAGCAACAGCAATTTAAGTAAGAACAGCAGACTTATCTCTGACCCCCAAGATAAGCATGCTGTTCTTACTTAGAGCCTGAATACAGCACTCTCTTTGACGTGAAAAGACTGTCGGACCACACAAACATTCTCACCCCAAACACCAACACGACTACACTACACTCTACTCCCAGTTTAAGGTTTTTCCCTTTCCTTATCTGTTTTTGTTGTTTCAAGCAAGAGACAGGGGGTGTAAATTGCAAGAAACCAAATCACCAGAAGTTTTACATTACTCCTTAATCCAGGCTATAATCGAAAACGTTAGTTGAGTTAACCTTCTATAACCAGACTGGTATTCTCACACCCTTTCAATTGGGCCCCAAATGAATACCACATGAAGACTATACTTACTGCTACTGTTACTAAGACGACTTCTACTACTTCTACTTCTCTATTACATATTCATGAGCGGAGGCTGTGTTGGACATATTCAGAAAAATAAAACATCAGCCAATCTGACTCTTGTTTACTCAACAAAACCAAAGAATCAGCAAAAAGCCCATGTTTATAATGTCAAAGTAAACCATGATTTATCTTTGTTTATTGGCTGAATTACTCACACTATCTAAGAGTCTTATAAATCTCAGATAGATAGTAAAAGGTTTTTAGTTTAACTGCGGTTTCCAGTCGTGACCTTCTTATGAAAAACAAGCAGACAGGAGTATATTATTGTTACTTGAAATGGCCTTTAAGGGACTTTTAAATTAGCAGCCATTATCAATTTTTTTCTGAAATATCTCTATTCGACCAAAGGCAAACTGCTTTTCCAATGTTTTCCTCTACTTAGGTCTACTGCTTTGAACGACTACTCCTAAATGCTTCCACATGTCATGCTTTCATGCTGCTGCTGTCATTGACAGTGCATGTGTGTAAGTGTGTGTGTGTTTTTGTGTGTGTTTGTGCTTTGTGTGCACGTAGTCTGCACATCTGCATATCATGTGTTTTTGACTATGTTTTTTTATAGTTGACATCATGACACAGAGACGGCTGCTGAGAATGACATGTTGAAATACATCTAAAGAGAATCATTTCAATAAATGTCTGTCTCTCTCTCACATGAGTCAAGGTCCATTTGGACAAGAGGTGGGCTCAGTGGGGATGTGGTGACAAGAGATGTTATTTTCGGTCTTCTCCTTCTTCCCAATGGAAGAATCCATAAATCTGCCCCTTTAACCTGCAGGTGAAATAATAGTACAAATACGAGTTTCTCGGAAGGGAAAGAGTTTTTGGGAGGGCAGCGGGTTCATACACTCGCCTCGAAAAATGCTAAGAATGAGCAGGAAAAAAGGTAGTGACTCATAGCGGAGTGACTTTGTGCTATGTGATATATACTACTTTCTGTTTGTCGCACTTGGCTGTGCATTGATTGGGGTTCAATAAATAAACGGTAATGTACCATGGGGTATGACGACGTCATACCCCATGGTACATTACCGGGGCCCACTATCTCAGTAAGCTATGTGTTCTTCCATTCAGTTGTTGATCAGCTGCTGACTGATGACATTGGATTATGACGTGCCGTTAGAGTATTTATTTATTGAACCAATTATTCTATGGCACACATACACACACACACACACACACACGATCACAAACACTGGTTTGCTTGATCACATTTATAGCTGGATTTATATGGAGCCCCCATGGGAACCAATTAGGGGGAGTTTCTACTGGTGGTTACCTGAATAGATCATCTTTTAAGCGATTTAAAAACCAACCAGTGCATCTCGATAGGACATTCACAAACTTAATGCTGGGTGGTAAGGGGACAGTAAGGAGGTGGTGAGAGATTGGAGTGGGGTCATTGGGACAGTAGGGTGGTGAGGGTGGTGGTGTATTAGGGTGCTGAGGGGACAAGAGGGTGCTGGGGAGACCAAAGGGTTGTTGTGGTGAGACACTAGAGGGGTGGTGTTGGGGCAGTAGTGTGGTGGTGAGACAGTAGGGTTGTTGTGGTGAGACTGAGACGTATAGGGGTGGTGTTGGGACAGTGGGACGGTGGTGAGACAGTAGGGTTGTTGGGGATTGGACTGTAGGTAATGGAGATAAGTGAGATGGGGGGGTAGTGCGGGGACAGGGTGGTGGTGAGGTCTCAGAATCGTGGTGATGCAGTAAGGTGGTGGCGAGAGAGGAGGGTATTGGTGAGTCATCCGGGTGGGGTTGTAGCAGGGTGGTGTTGGAAACAATAGGCTGGTGTTGAGACAGTATGGCGGTGGTGAGGGGACAAACCATTTGGATATGTGAAGGTACAGAAGTCCGCCCGTGTAGTCTACACCAAACCCCCCTCTCTGATTTATTCGCCTGGAAGACAGGAAGTGGTTTGTATGCAGACTGCGGCTGGCTGAACACTTGGGAAGAGGAAATCTGAGACTGACATCTTTAAAAGTTCCACTATGAGTAACAATTTTTGTGTGCAGGATTAGTGGAGGAGGGAGGGGGGATCTACTGGAAGCTAAAGTGGTTGATGGGGGATCTGATAGACAGCGAGGACAGGGATGGGAGGAGAGCTCAGTAGAATGATATAGTGTGTGTGTGTGTGCGTGTGCGTGTGCGTGCGTGTTGGTGACTGGTGAGTAATCTGTTTTAGACACAGGAAGCTAGTGCCTCCTGTTGATGGATGGATACAGCAAAAAAAAATATATTTTTATTTTTAATATTTGTAATAATAAATAAATGTAGACCCTTACAAAAAAAAATCGTAATCAGGATTTTAGGGTTATTAGAATATATAGGGTTGAGTTCAGGGGTTATGGTAATGTATATGGAAAATTTGTAATAATCTTGAAGATATTGTGCAATAGTGAAGGATTTATCCCAGTATCAAAAATATTGTAGTTTATGCCATTAGACCATGCATAAACACTTCACATTGTTGTCATTAGGAGAAACACGTGTAGCTAAAAAAAAATAGAAATAGTATGCAACTTTCAACTGCCAAGATTTTTTTCCATTATCAATGTGCGATATCTTCAGTAGTTCAGTCTACGACACGTTTATTGTATACAGACCCATAATAAGTGTAATGAGCGACACCTGTGTTTGTCCTACGACGATGCCTCAAAGCTTACAATGGGCTCTATGCACAACTCCACTACTTCCTGGATTTAGTGCAGCTCCTTCATTTCCTGTCTTACATTACTGGACAAACTGATTAATACCAGGTGTGTCTGAGTAGTCCAATGGTCAGACACACCTGGATGTCAGTTTGTCCTACTGAGACGAAATGCCTCAAAGCTTACAATTTTACGTAACTATGTACTTTAGCCACTAGAGGGAACCAAAATACAACACATCTACTGTGTAAATCAAAACTGGCAGCGCCCGCCATCACAAGGATGTCGGATTGCGATTTGACATATTGCTTAATCAGTCAGAATCACCATTTCAAACTAAATTTCAAATAATGTATAGCGTTGTAACACAGAATTGTACATTGCAATGGGGTTGACACAAATCTTTTGCAACAAATAATTGGTCTTCCAATTGGAGTAGACCTGATAATACGGAGTGTGGGGTCACAAATGGGGATATCTTCTGAGGGATGTTTTATACATTTTTACAGTAAGTAATGTTACTTTCTTCAAGTCTCACTCGTTTAAACAAACACATTTAAAATTTCAGTAGGTATATTCTAAAGAGCAATGATCACTGTTATAAGACCTTCCCCATTGGCCCTACATAAATCATGTAGGGCCGGCCGTGTGTAGTGGCAGAGAAACAAAACAATAAAACAACAGTACAATTAATAAACACATTTAAATCATTTCAGATTGTGCAGGCTACAATAGGATCTATAAACCTTTTATTGGCAACTGTTTTAAATTCAAAGCATATTCTGCCTGCAGTAAACAGTATTATTGCAAACAGGAAACATTGTAAGTATAAACACAGGACAGCCCTGAGATTTCCAATAGGAAGAGACATGGGAAAGGAGGGGAAAAGACCACACAGGGGGGGAGCGGTTTAACCACAATGAACTGACAGCCCTCTGCTCATATTCAAACAACAATGCACAATGTAATTCTGACTCCGTCTCTTGGCCTTTGCTCTATATCCCTTCACATACAACGCGCGCGCGCGCGACACACACACACACACACACACACACACACACACACACACACACACACACACACACACACACACACACACACACACACACACACACACACACACACACACACACACACACACACACACACACACATTTACAAAGGATTAGTCGACTGATAAATGCATCAATAAATACCAATTACAAAAATACCAATTACTCAAAATAGTTACAGGGTTGAAACCAACAGGAGAATGAGAGCTGAAAAATTTTTTGAACTGAAGAGTTTTGGCATTTAGTATAAGGTGTCAAGATGTGACTGGCATCTTCACTGTGTTCCTAACATGTTGTAAAAGATTCACGTGTTCCTGTCCCTGTTAGCCCTGTCCCCTGTCATAGTCTGCAGCTGTGGCTCATAGGTTAATTGAGCCACACCCATTCTGGTGCTCCTTAAGAGGGCCAGAGTTCTAGACTGGAGGGAGGCTTGAGTTGTGCCAGTGACTCGACTGTTGTGGCATTGTTTTTAAGTAAAAATATGGTTTTTTTTAACATTGTGCGTCGAGGAAACTCTTTTTCACAAAGGGCCTTCATGTCTACATTCTGTATACATTATCCATTACTACTAGCTTGCACTTTTGACTCACCACAAGGAGGAGTGGAGGAGGAGTTGTCAGAGTGAGATGACGAGAATAGTTCTGCTGAGCTCTGTCTGACAGAGAGAGGAGGATAATATGGGTGAATAACTAGCCATGATCAAAGAGACAGACTGGAAAGAGGCAGAGAAGAGGTGTTGGGTACAGATGTCTTGGCTGATGGAACAACCCACACAATGACTTCCCAGACCCCAGACCCAAATGGATGAATGTTTTACCAAGCCAATCAGAAGGAGCATGGACACCTCTTGTGATGAACTGGGAAGTACCCAACTATATTCAGGAGCAGACTGGAGCAAGATCCGCTGAGGTCAGTTCCCTCCTTTGAGCATGAGAGCATGTCTGAAAATAAATCCACACAACTCAGAGACTCTCATAAGGGTCAATTCTCAGAGGTCATCAAATGCAGATTGCTGATCATAAACATACATGGGGAGTTAAATAATGGCAAGCTTCAAGTAATGGTCGAGACCCCAATCCACAAGAGTAAGAGGGGATGAAGTAGACTGCTCCTACTGTGTCTATTACAACGGTCTGTATGGAGAGGGCCTGGTCCAGATGTGAGATCACAAGGTACTCTGTCGGATTAAACCTCCTGTCTCCCTTGCCACTAAACCCATGTAACTGAAATGGATATCACTCCCTCTGAAGTATGCTCAGACGTATATAACGGCCATAACGCTGGTCAAGAATGCGCATGTGAAGCTCTCCATTCCTGACAACCCGCAGTTAGAGACAGAGATGGCTAAACCATGGCAATAGAAATGGAATCTCACCATGTTTTTTTACCCATCATCTTACCAGATCATGATTCAAAGACACATTTATGACAAATTGTAATTATTTTTTGGTTTCTTCATGTTTGTGTGGTCCATGGATGTCTGTAGTGCGCCCTGCGGTTCAATGTGAACTTGCTGTTGGTTCCATGACCAGTGGATGACATTGAGCCCCTGCCTGGGTTGGCAGACTGCGACACAGCAGCCTATCTTCCGCCCTCCTCCTCCCCCTCTGCAGTCCTTCTCCTCTCCTTGTCCCGCACCACCGCTACACAACCCTCCCGGCCATGTCCGGGCTCTGGCCTCATCAATAATCTCCATTAGCCTGTCACTAATCAGATCAGGAATATATGGCGTCTCTGTTGTTTCCAGAGAACCGTGCTAAACAGAATCTGTCCGCATCATCTGCGTGAGTGTGTAAGTGTACATTTGAGTGTGTGTGTGTGTGTGTGTGTGTGTGTGTGTGTGTGTGTGTGTGTGTGTGTGTGTGTGTGTGTGTGTGTGTGTGTGTGTGTGTGTGTGTGTGTGTGTGTGTGTGTGTGTGTGTGTGTGTGTGTGTCTGAGAGAGGGAGAGGAAGAAAGGGACATAGGGAGAGGAAGGGTGTGAGAGGGAGGGGTGTATCCGAGTGCAGAGCTTGTCCCGCGTCATAGCAACCAAACCGCTCGCCGGCTACCAGCCCCTCGCCGCGCCGCAGAGCAGCAATCAGCTCCTTGCTACTTGGAGAGCTCCAGACGCTAACCCATCCCCTCCCCTCTCCTCGCTCTCTCTCTCCCTTTCTCTCTGTCTCTCTCTCCCTCCTCTTATTGCTCTCTCCTCACTCCTGCGGCGTTGCTCTGGGCTTGACGGGGGAGACAGCAACCAGCTCCTGGCTCAGTGATTCTGCATGACTGTCACAAAGGTAAGACACTGGACTGGAGTGCTGTAGGCTGGGAGGGAGGGTGGGTGGGTATTGGTGTGTTGAAAAGAGCCGTGAAGGTGACTGGTGGATGGGTTGGCTTCTCGTGTGTGCAACAAACGTATGGTTTGTACTGGTCTGTCAAAGGAGTTTAAAGACAAGTTAGGCAGGCTGCTGTTTCATGTCAGATGTGTGTTTGTTTGTGTGTGTGGTTGTGTGAGGGTCTGTGCATGTGGATGTATGCCCATGTGTTTGTACACATGTGTACTTGGACTGGTATGTGTGCGGGTTTAGTCCTACACATGGCTGGTGTTTTGGATACAGTTATTCTGTTTGGTTTGATAGACAGATAGAGATAGGTCGATTTAGGAGCAGACACATACAAGTTTCCCACTCCTCCTAAAGACTTTTCCAAACAACTTGATTACACTCTCTGCATGATAGAACATTTCCATTCCATGCCCTGCATATATATCTTGTTTGAACTTGACATTTTTCCTATGCTAAAAGCAACGAGTAAATGCAACCGACAGATTCTGTGTTCCGGGTTGTCCTCTAAAAGATTGGATGACTGGGATGAAGTACTGAATTGTCCCTTTTGATATACCAACTGGTATTGGACATAAGTACACAATACTATGTAAATAAAGTTTACGAGTAGTTCTTAGTGCGTGTGCGTATGTGCCTGAGTGTGTGTGTGAGGTGGGTCGGCTTAGTTCAGGAGGTAGAGCAGTTGTCTTGTAACTGAATGGTTGCTAGTTCGATCCCGAGCTCCTCCTAGCTAGAGTGTTGATGTGTCCATGAGCAAGACACTTAACCCTAACTGCTCCTGACGAGCTGGCTTTTGACTTGAGTCGGTTGACTCTGCCGTCGGTGTGTCAATGTGTGTATTAACTCATGTAAGTCGCTTTGGATAAAAGCGTCTGCTAATTGTAATTGAGGTGTCTTTTTAATTGGATTCAAGACAGGAATATCATACCTAAAATGTAATCTCCTTCCAATCCATCATTTATATTGCCATTGTAAGGTCAAACTATCTCAGGTTGGATCCAGTAAGGATCCTAGTGCTATTAAAAATGTTCTAGAGCCTTTCATGACATCGGTTGCCAGTCATCATGGCAAATGTACAGGAAAACTACAGCTCTCTGTGTATTTGTCTCTCTGCCCGCCCTCTCCAGGGAACTCAGCCCTGCACACATGCATGTCATTCAGTGGGAAAGTAGTACACATACTTTATAAATTTTTTAAGCCTTTTGTACCTTTCCCCAATGTATTCAATGCATTATTGGTTATTTAGCTTCATGTTAATTAGCGATTTGGTAAATGCTGTTTTGGAAGCAAAGCCTTAAATATTAATATAATAGTTTTTTAATGCAGGGTGCATTAGGTTGTCTTCATCCCAGATTATATATATATATATCACAGAGATTATATTGGACTAATTGTGCTCTTGTAGGCTTGTGTGTGTGCGCGCATACACGTGTTTGGGTGTCTTGATAGTGTGCCTAAAGACTTTATAAACAGCAGTAAATTAAATCCTCTTAATGAGTAAAGAAGAGAGAGAGACGGTGGAGGGAGAGACTGATATAGGAAATTAGTACAACCGTGGTGGGACTTAACCTAAATAGATGACCTGTGGTGGTACCGGACAATGGCCTATTTACTCACACTTATGGGGAAACACCTGCTGTGGGGGACACACACACACGTACAAACACACACACACACACACACACACACACACACACACACACACACACACACACACACACACACACAACACACACACACACACACACACACACACACACACACACACACACACACACGCAAATCCACACTAACTCCCTTCTACTACTAGCTCTTCCTCTTCTTACACTTTGCTTCAATGTGTGTGTGTGTGTGTGTGTGTGTGTGTGTGTGTGTGTGTGTGTGTGTGTGTGTGTGTGTGTGTGTGTGTGTGTGTGTGTGTGTGTGTGTGTGTGTGTGTGTGTGTGTGTGTGTGTGTGTGTGGCAGGGGAGAGTTCTGTACAATGTGGAGAGTAAGCGTGGTCTTCAGGTGAGCCCAAGATAGACTGGAGCTCTGCAGTTTGTCGCTAACCTCACCCACACAGACCCCCCCCCCAGAGGAGAAAATAGATGCATCTCCAAAGAATTGGTAGAAAAGTAGATAAATCTAGCGAGGTGGTGAGATGAGAGGGGCTGTGGTTGTGTGGGAGTATGAGTGAGTGAGTGAGTGAGTGAGTGAGTGAGTGAGTGAGTGAGTGAGTGAGTGAGTGAGTGAGTGAGTGAGTGAGTGAGTGAGTGAGTGAGTGAGTGAGTGAGTGAGTGAGTGAGTGAGTGAGTGAGAGTGAGTAGAGTAGAGAGTGAGTGAGTGAGTGAGTGAGTGAGTGAGTGAGGTGAGTGAGTGAGTGAGTGAGTGAGTGAGTGAGAGAGAGAGAGAGAGAGAGAGAGAGAGAGAGAGAGAGAGAGAGAGAGAGAGAGAGAGAGAGAGAGAGAGAAGAGAGAGAGAGAGAGAGAGAGAGAGAGAGAGAGAGAGAGAGAGAGAGGGAGAAATTAGTAGCTGGAGGTCTGCCTGGAGACAGAGCAGGAGTCACCTTGAGAGGAGGAGGAGGAGGAGGAGGACGAGGAGGAGGAGCAGGAGGGCATATGGAGCTCCCATGCTGACAGGGCAGAAACCTGTGATGCTCTATGTTAGTGTGTGTTTGGTACATGCGTTTGTATTTTGTTGGGAAAGTGTTGAACTTTTCAATTGCATGTAAAATGCACTTCTACTCGCACAGTAATGAGGAAAATATGACCAATGAATACTAGTTTGAAGATTCAATGTCATCCACCAAAAAATTAGGAATAGAAAGACACACATTAAATTTCTCTGGTTGTGTTTGGGAATAGACCGTAGTAGGATTAAAACCTTTTGGCCTTGCCATTCCAGGGACAGCCTGACGACCTTCAGATGCTGGGAGCTTAAAGCTCTTTAGCCCACTCAGATTGCGGACGTAAAATTACCATTTATTATTTACCAGGCGCTTTTTTAAAAGGCACTTAGACTGGATTCAGATACAAACAAACACATTAAGGAGCAGGTAGGGGTTAGGGGTCATTCATTTTTGGGAAAAATCACTGTGCAGTTAATTTGCAGTGATGGAGACAAAATTTAACCGTTTTACGGCGCGATGCTATGAAGTTAGGGCAAGCGTAGCGTCCGAGATGCAACACTGGCAAGTTTGAGAAAGAAATAAACAGAGAGGCATATTCGTCTACTGGGAATGATGGAACATGGAGTCAATTGCCTATTTTGAGCGGGTTTTCATCTGTTTAAAATACCCACATATGCGTTCTTAATTTAAGTGGAAAAAAGGTGTGGAAGATTGTCAAGTGTCCGTTCTCAGCTGGACATGCAGAGAAGCAGTTAAGGAAACATCCCACCTTTAAAGGAAAAGCCAGCTTTCTTTAGATGAAATGTGCACGTAGTGGGTTACAGTGATGTATTAGTATTAGGTGCAACTCTCGATTTAAATCCACAAGATGTTAATATGGAGTCAGATTACACTCTTTGGGTAATTCTCTTTCCATACTAACATTTGTTTCCGTATTGTGCGGAAACAATGTGTCTTTATGCCCGTTCAAACTGAATAACATTCAGAGAATGGCAACCACTGTATAGTTTACACAGGGAACAGCTGGGCTAGAGGACAATGACAGGAACAGCTTGTTTATGAGTATAACTCCCTAGGATTTGGTTGAAATAAGAAGCCATTGAGGCTTCATGTAGAATTTCTTTTGTATTTGAAAATACCTCAAACGTGCAGAAGTGTAAAATAATCTCAGTGTTTAAATTCAGTGATTAGAATCTTCTAAGAATAATGATTTGTGTGGTAGACTGACGTAACTAGTGACATTAAGCAAAATGATAAAAAATATTAACCATATAGTTCAAAGATGATTTATTCTTAGTTTGCATCAGGTGTGTGTGTGTGTGTGTGTGTGTGTGTGTGTGTGTGTGTGTGTGTGTGTGTGTGTGTGTGTGTGTGTGTGTGTGATATTGTGTGTGTCGTGTGTGTGTGTGTGTGTGTGTGTGTGTGTGTGTGTGTGTGTGAGACATCATTTGTCCGGCTGTGGGTTTGTGTCTGAGTGTGAATGTTCCACTTTCAACCCTCAACCGAACAGCAAAAACTCATCTCCATTCCCACCCATTTCCTGGCCCTTGGGACGACGCGTGTGGCCCAGCGTCAGGCCCTAGCACCCAGATGTCCCACTGTGGCATCCCGTTGGGCTGTCAAGTCCACGGGGCTCTAGGGAGATTCATGATGGCCTCCGTGGGACTGCTAAGGCCATGCAACACTGACCCCTCGAGGAGATCGAGGTCACCCAAGCCAGGCACTTTACAGGCGGTCAAATCCCATGGGGGAGGCGGGGGATTCATTTCCGTTTCATATTCAAAGCAAGCTCCAAAGGATTTCACAAAGGGAAGGGAACCCATTCAAATGTGCCAATAAGGAGCGTTGGCAGGGCTTTGACACGGCCACAACAGGGGCAGGGAGCTTCTGAATTCCTCTCTGGGCTGCTGGCGGGTTGGAATCCGCATAGCAACCCTTAAAGCGGTCCCGTTGTCCGCGGTGGTAGAATACAGCCAGGGCAGCACGCCAAGAATCAAGCAGGGATGTGGGGGGGATTGGTCAGAGAAGGATGCCGTCTAGGAGCACCCCACTTTTGTTACTTAGACACAAGCCAGAAAATCCAGACTAACGGTTATGGGGATGTTAAGTTGATAAATGATCTATTACCCGAGGACAAACACAAGCAGCCACGCACACACACACACACACACACACACACACACACACACACACACACACACACACACACACACACACACACACACACACACACACACACGCATCTCTCAGTGAAGGCTGGGCAATAAGCTTGTGCGCTATTGCCATGGATTCTATGTTGTTTCAAATAAGTTGTTAAGTTGTGCTCCATGTTTTCAACAGTGCAGACTTTATTTTGAAATACTTTTTGTACAATTGTCGAGATCATCCGTGCTACACATGATGGCATAGAGAGAGAGAGAGAGAGAGAGAGAGAGAGAGAGAGAGAGAGAGAGAGAGAGAGAGAGAGAGGAGAGAGAGAGAGAGAGAGAGAGAGAGAGAGAGAGAGAGAGAGAGAGAGAGAGAGAGAGAGAGAGAGAGAGAGAGAGAGAGAGAGAGAGAGAAGAATGACAGAATATAGAGGAGATGTCCCCATTTAACATGGGAAGACATTCCGATTTAATGAGCTCACAGGCTTTCTGAAAGATTTTTTTCTGAGTGAATGTTTGTGTGTGGGTACGGGTCGTGTGTGTGTGTGTGTGTGTGTGTGTGTGTGTGTGTTGTGTTGTGTGTGTGTGTTGTGTGTTGTGTGTGTGTGTGTGTGTGTGTGTGTGTGTGTGTGTGTGTGTGTGTTCTATGTAAGTTTCCCTATGGCTCTTATTACAATAGTTCCACATTACTCCTCTCCAATTATAGAAAGCCAGGTCATAGGATGTACTTCCTGTAGGGTCTTGGGAGGGGACAGTATAAGCATTGAGATAGCGGCTTCAACATTTCCTTGTGTGTTGTGTGTGTGTGTGTGTGTGTGTGTGTGTGGGTGGGGGTGGGCGGGCGGGCGTGCGTGTGTGCGAAATTCAAACACTCCGACTGACAATTCATGTCCATGGCTATCTTATTGTCGCGAATGAGACAATGGAAGAAGACAATGAAAAGTTGAATTTGGTAATGCAATTAGTTCAGAATGTAAAAAAGTCTGTGTCATCCACTTCTAAACAACTGAATGTGAAAGCCAACAATCAATTGAGGGCAGTTTTATTAAGGGTTTCACAACCGCTAAGCCTCCAAATTCACCAGCTAACACGACAACCCATAAGATAACTATTTCATTACCCGATAAGGTTTTCTCTATAGAAGCACATGTCAGGCAGAAGTTTCTAGTGTGTGCCACTGCAGTGGAAATCCCAACGTGAGCTGTTTCATTAGGACTGCTGCTATCCCAGGAGCAGGTCTGGCATAGTTACCTACATCACATTCTCAGCAGGAAAACACAAAGAGGCAGCGGTGTGTGTCTGTGTCTGTGTATGTGTACTTTTGAAATATAAATGAGCATTTTTGTAACGCTACTGTACAGGTGTTTGAGATGTGCTCAAACAGAGACAGAATAAATGTGGAGGGAATGAGATGTGCGTGTGTGTGCAAGAGAGAGTAGAACGAGAGGGTGTCAGAGGTCAGCTGGTAAGCGCACATAAACAGAGCTGGAATACTGCTGCCTAGTAGTGCCTACGCATCTTTCTTTCTGTCTTTCTTTTTTTTTCACACACATACACACATTCCCAGACACACACACAGACACACACACACACACACACACACACACACACAGACACAGACACAGACACAGACACAGACACAGACACAGACACAGACACAGACACAGACACAGACACAGACACACACACACACACACACACACACACACACACACACACACACACACACACACACACACACACACACACAGTATAGTCTGCCTACTCATGTGAATCATCCCATACAAAATATTGCTTTAAGGTCCAATTAGAACCACAAGTATTTCTGTTGGTGGCAGGTATTATTGTAACTTTTATACAACAAAGTTTGGTAGGATTTGGTTCAGGACTATGCTTACAATACATTTTGGGTCATTTATTTTTGTCATTACATGGTCTTCTTCTGTAAGGTTATTGTGGTAACAAACTGCACCGATGTATTAACTGTATTATTGAATGATCTTGGAATAATGCTGAGTGAGTAAACATCCTGTTTACTCTGTATGTCCTGTTTGCCCTTCATGGGAAATGCTACTATTTTAAAGCAAGAGATGTCAAATAGGACACTGTGGGAGATAACATAACACTGCCTCAAGTAAATGTTCAGTCTGTTCTATCATGTTTTCCATGTTTATCTCAATCCATTTCTTAAACCCTCCGCCTCAAATCACATTTAAAATGATTTTCTGTGGTCTATCCAATATTGGACAGGCTACTACTTATTTAGCAGTACTTATTCATGACTGCCGGCAGGGTCATGTGACCAAACTGCAGGACCAATAGGCGCTCATCATAAAGGCATAAGCCTCTTACAGGGATCATGCAGTGCAAGTGCTGCTGTAATGCTGTCCGCCACGTCAGCATTTGGACTGACGCGTCCCGCATAGAGCGGTCAGATAAATCCATTAGGCCTGTACTCTTGTAGGTCAGCATGCACTATAGTCTTACACAAACTGATACATATAGTCTTTCAAATGATTCAACTGATATCTAATAAAGCACAGTATAAGAACACAACAACAATTCTGATCAGACCAAAAGTCGTCCTGATACTGTCCTTTAGAAAAGCACTTTGAGTTCACAAAATCAAGTTTGATTTACATAAAATATCCTGGAAGTTATATAGTTGAATCTAAAAGTGCACTTTGTACTTCCATATAGTTCCATATATCAACATATATGTGACAAAATAACAATATGGCAAAACCAAGTGAAATGAGATGCATATAACTACTTCCTGTCTCAGCTCTGATGTTGTGGTTGTAACAGTATCCTGATCCACAGTGAACATGATGGCTTGCAGTCCACTTGTTTGATTGCTTTATAGAAACCCAGGCAGGTGTGCTGGATGGTGTGGGTGTTCTTCAGAGGCCGGAGAGGGGAGGTGAACAACCAGCTGAGTGGCAGCTGGCCGACACATTCCAGCCCTCCGGTGCTTGGCCACGGGTGCCGAATTCAACTGAGACCAGAGATGTCTGGGGCGGCTTCTGGTGCCAGGCTCTTTGTTTGCAGGGTGATTCATGGGCAAGGGAGAGATATGGTTTCTTGGATGAAAAGGGGTAACGGTTGTAAAGTAGATGCAAAAGATGAGCTGCAGTTCGACTGAGACTGTTGGTGACATGGTGAGCAGATACCCGGTGGAACCCTGTTCAGTTCAGTTTTTTTCCAGTACAATAAAACAGCTGACAATGAATAAAAGGAATGCATTGACTTTTGACCGTTTTTTAAAACCTTGAACCAATATCCTTTCAGAGCCATTTATAATGATTAGGTATCAGCAAGGCTGAAAGGCAAAGGCTAGGCAACAGGTGTGTTTCAAGCACAGGTGTGTTGCGTTCTTACTGCGGCGTCTCAAGGATGCTTCAAACGCCCTGCCCCACCTCCCAGAGTGGATCATTATGGGGTAGAACCATGAGCCTGCAGAAATCATGGACTCACAGACTGCTACACTGACAGCAATCTCTGGCATGTCCTCATTGTTTGGCCTATCAGACAAGCTAAGAGTTAATGCTTTAAGAATACTCCACCAACCCTCTTGGGGATAGAAGAGGCTGTTAACACCTGAGCTTGCTTAATGGGTCTAAGAAGCCTGCAGGATTCCGCACCGTCAGGGGAAAAGAGGCGGTTTGCCGTCGTGGTCTGCAGTGGTGGTTGTGTTTGTGGACCGACGTCCAACGGGGGAAGGGTTGAGGAAAGACGGCGCTGCTGATGGTAGCAGGAATAAAAATCAGGAGACATAGGGGCTGTGCGTGAGGGGTATAATAAAAGGCAAATTAAAGCCAATACAGTACAATGTGTAAGGTGTACATTAAACACACCATTTAAATGTATTCATGTTGAAATTTCTGTACAATTTCCAAGATCTCTGCTCTTTATTGTTGTTTTACCAATTTCCTTGTTCACCAAAACTATGCAATACACCAAGTCTTCATCGACCTATCGGAATGAGGACACAGTGGTTTTGACAGAAGTGAACAGATATCCACAGGGAGAAGTTGCTGCCGATAGAGAATCCATTAAAAAGTTGTGGCCAGGATTAAACCTTTTGCTCCATAGAGGATAGTTAAAGGAGATCACAGCTTAATAGCTGGTATTGGAACTGGGACACAGGCATGCTATACAGTCAAAGTCAAGTTGACAGACAAGTGAGAACAAATCAATGACCGGCAAAAAGTCCAATCGTTCAAGCAAGCACAAGTTCCATAGCCATAGCACTATCTGAACATTGTTGTCTTCATTTAATACCTGGGTTCATAATTTGCAGTGTTGAATCAGTGTGAGTGAAATATGTTCACAAACACATGGCTGAATAAAAGTGACAGTGCTACCACTCTAGCAATGTGTCTTTTTCCCCCTGGGTGATAGGATCTGAGTGAGGGGGAGCATTGAAATAGGTCACGTTTACAGCACTTTAACCGACAGCCATGTATAGAGTGCAGGTGCCTCTGGAACACGCTAAAACACTACCACTCTTTTCCCCTTTTTTTGTGTCTGTGTGCTTTGTTTATGTGTTTGTGAGTCTGTGTGTCTTCAGACAGGCTCCTTGAATCCTTTTATAAATAAAAGTGTGCAGTACAATATTGTGAGGCTGCGCAACTCAGCGGGAAAATAAGTCAGTCTGAGGCGCAGGACGGAAGGTTCCAGGGAGATTTAACAACCAGAGCAGATGATTCCTGGGGCGCTGGTCTTAACCACCACTCCATGTCTGGGAATGTGAATGCATACTGAAGCTACCCTGGATGCCCTTCTCTCTTCCTCCATCTCCCTCTCACCTCCCTCTTTGTCTCTTCCTCTCAAGGATGAAAAGGGATATTTAAATTCAGAAAGTATATATTGTTTGTGTGTGTGTAAGTTTATGTGCGTTTGCATGCGTGTGAGTGTGTTGTGAATGTGCACGTGTACTTGTGTGTTTTGTTTGTGTATATGTGTGAATGTGTGTGTGTATGTGTGTGTGTGTGTGTGTGTGTGTGTGTGTGTGTGTGTGTGTGTATGTGTTCATGTGCATGTGTGTGAGTGTACGTGTGTGTGTGAGTTTGTGCGTGTGCATGTCGTTATGTGTGTGTGTGTGTGTGTGTGTGCATGTCTGATTGTACATTTGTGTATGTGCGTTGGTGTGTCTGTGTGCGGGCTTCGTGCATGTGTGTGCAGGATAGAGAGGAAGAGAAAGTCAGGAACAGAGAAAGCGATAAAGAGTTCCCTTCCGCTAAATACTATCGTTAGAAGATAACGTGTGACACTTAACAGCGCCCTTAGATTGTAACAATGTGATGGAAGTTATAACAGCCAAACTATCTGCTTATCATGTTCTGTGGATTTGTCGCCTTCTTGTCTCATACTGTCACCACCAGCTGTTGGTAAACTGTTCACTTAAAGGTGCAGCTTGACTTTTCTACTTCTGTAGGCCTCAATGGAAAAACACCCTGGGGCTAGAACTACTGCTAGCTTGCAGTTGTGGGTGGAACCTGCTTACTACTGCAGGAAAACCCATTAAGAGTTCTTTGCAAGTGAGTTTGTTGAATAAACGGGAACATCTGGAGTTTGCCCACCGACACTTGATAGCATGTTAAATTATGCCAATAGACCATAAAACAATTTCCTTCTTATGGGTGTTAATATTACAACACACTGTGGATTGACAAATCTCAGAAACACGTCTCAGACCATGCATTTTTTTTTATCATTTCTTCTATCTATTCATTTTCAACCATCCATCCGTGTCCATCTATTCATCCATCGATCAATCCTTTTTCAAAAATCTAGTTGACTCTAGTGGTTAGGGGGTCCTGAAGGTGAGACAACACAGACCCACAGAAACAGAGGCCAACCCTCTCTTGGGGGATTCGTATACGTCCACGGGCTGGTTGAGAGAGTTCATCGATCCGGTCTTCACCCATCCCTTTGTAAGCAGAGGAACATGTTCTTTAGTTGTGGTGCCTTTGGTGCTGTCTGGCTGTGGTGCTCATGAGGCTTATGAGCTTCCTGTGTGATGGCTCTATCTTGGGCTCTGACTAACCATGTTAGGTTGCTTGATTGTTTCCTGTTGGCATCAACACCGCTCTGCTCTCATCTGCAAGATAGATACTGTAGCTCCTGTGAGTCGGGAGTGCATGAGATAAGTTTAACCGACTACGTTATCAACCGACTGATCAAGCCTAGTTAAATAATACCGTTCATAATATAGTGAGAACTAAAAAAACAAACGTTTCTTGATTATTTATGCATTATTCTTTTTAATTTTGCCGGTGTTATATATATAATATATTGTGGTCCTATGCAATCTAGGATTGGCTGTAATATCTATTATGAATGAAGATTTCGATTCATGTGCCCAAACAGATAGTTTGAAACAAGGCTCAGCTATTCTTTCTGGATTTGGCCTATTTGCTACCTTTATCTAGGTCTAATGTTGTGCAGAGAAAGGACAATCAGAGTGAGATATAGACCTGCAGATAAGAGTGTGAGAGGGATTTTGCAGAGAGAACCTTCAGTATGTTGTTACTTGACAGACTAAAGCAGGAATGCCTTGCGTGCGTGTTTGTTGGGTCCAACTTCAAACCATTGCACCTCGTCCAATTTGGACCGACCAGAACCTTCACAATATGGTATGTGGATATTTTATAGTAATTGGGATCATTTTGGTCAACCAATCGGAATGTACATTGTGTATATATAAAATATCATCACCCAACCGGTCATGGGGAGTTTTTAATTTAGGTCTACCCTTCTGGGCACCAATGATGGTAGCCAGTTACCAAGATACTCAAAAAAAAAACTAACATCCCCTGACGATGTCAATGACCCTACCTAAAAATGAATACAAACATTGTGTCAACAATTTCATCAAAGTCATAAAAGTGTCTGTGGCCATATATTGGGGATGGATTGGTTCTATTTTTCATGATGGAAATGCTTCTCTGTCCGCCCGTGCCAATGCCTAAAGCCGACATCCTCTTTAATCTCCCATGTTGAACCTCCGCCCAGTGGGGTTGGTTCTCCTCTGATGAAGAAGTTGAACCTCTGCCCAG
The DNA here is from genome assembly GCA_900291075.1 of Melanogrammus aeglefinus. NCBI lineage: Eukaryota > Metazoa > Chordata > Actinopteri > Gadiformes > Gadidae > Melanogrammus > Melanogrammus aeglefinus. The sequence continues at coordinate 114,147 of OLKM01001314.1, read as the reverse complement.
TGGGGTTAGTTCTCCTCTGATGAAGAAGTTGAACCTCCGCCCAGTGGGGTTAGTTCTCCCCTGATGAAGTGGTCATCTGTGGTATTACTTTAGGCATTCTGTGCTCTTGGCTCCTAAATAATAAAAGAATCACAATTAAATTTAATTATCTGACGTATTATAGCACTCAGAGAGACAAAGAGTGTAGCATACCACAGTGAAATTATGTTATTATGTATTTAAATAGAGATCAAATAAAATGTTGATAAAATTCCAGGTCTGCCAAAAGGAGGTTATTTTCTGAGGTTTTCTTGAGCCACACACCAAGATAGTATATAGTAGTAGTTTAAAAAATGCATTGTTATGCAGAACAATGGCATCCCATGTCTTCTCGGTGCTGATGACATATGTGTGGCAGTTTTTCTCTGGTATTAGCTATTAATAATGACACTAAATCCTAATTAGCCAGGGCGTTCCCGTCCCTCTGTTCATGGGTCAACTCACAAAAGGAGGATGACCCTCGTTACATTTTGACGCCATCTGTCACGGTTAACACCGCCTGCTCGACTCGTCTCTCCTTTGTCTCTGCCTGACATCTTTTGTTTGTGTCATCAGAGATGAATGCTATTGTTTGCCATTAAATGTGTTAGCATTGAGTATTCATTTAATTGTACATTATTTTATGTTATATTTTTTATTTAGAATATAATGTAGACTGGTTTCTTGTGGTTGGGTTTGATGAAATTCCATATATGTTTATTAACGCCTACTTTATTGCATTACTAATTCTAAGTTGATGTGCCCTAGACAGGTCTTATGTATTTATAGTATAGGACCCTTAGAACCTTTTTACTTTATTTAAATATTTAAGTATGTGTGTATAATCTGTTAAAAACAGGACCATGTGTTTGTGTGTTTGTGTGTGCGTGCGTGTGTGTGTGTGTGTATGTGTAGGGGGTTCTTGGGAGAAGGCAGGTGGTCTGACAGAAGGAGTGATCTTGCCTTGGTGTCTGGGCCACACTGTGTGAGATTAACATCTCCTGCTGCTTCATTCTCTGTCTGTCTACCTGCATATCTGTCTGTCTGTATGACTGTCTGTATGTCTACCTGCATGTCTAAATTCATGTCTGTCTGTCTGTCTACCTGCATGTCTGTCTGTCTGACTGTCTACTCACATGTCTGTGTGTGTTTGTGTGTGTGTATGTGTGTGCGATGCGTGCATGTGTGTGTCTGTGTGCGAGTGTTTGACACATGTCTGTCTGTTTGTCCGTCCATCTGTCTTGGTAGTCTTCTTACTTCTACATGTCTTTGTCTGGTTTTGTCTCTCCTCCTCCTCCTCGATCCCTGATATTATCGTTCATTCTGGTTTGTCTTCCCCTTCAGGCTGTCTCCCTCCTGGGAGAGACAGAGGGAAGACGGGGGTGTTAACACTCTCTCTATTTCTCCATGTTCCTCCCTTGTTCTCCCCATCTTTGTTCTCAGTTGACCTGGTTGGGGTTCACTCTTACCTTTAAGCTTTTATTCAGCCGCCTTTTTCCTTTCTTTGTCCGTCCATTCTTTTCTCACTCAATTCAAATAACTATTAATTATACACAGCAATGGTTCAAAATAATGCTAAGTCAGGAGGAGGAATCTTTAAGATACATCGAAAGAACAAACATGGTCAATTATAGAAACATATATTATTCAATTCAAGTACTATTTTACAGCAATAATAAACATAAAACACACCCAGCCACACACACACACACACACACACACACACACACACACACACACACACACACACACACACACACACACACACACACACACACACACACACACACACACACACACACACACACACACAGTCCAACTCTCTCATAACAATCTTTATCTTTGTTTCCATCATGTTATTCCATCCATTTTGTCCCTCTGTTGATTTTATTTCACATTGTGCCCCCCCCCCCGTCCCCGTCCCCCCGTCCCCTCTGTGATGGTCCTTCTGCATTAACCAGGACCATGACCTGACACTCTGTGATCCAACAAGCATATGACAGCAACTCCACTGGGAATGGAGAACCCCATTCTGGACATATTATTAATTTAAACCCCTCAGACTATGGGAAGTCAAAGTGTCTTTTGGGTAGTGTGTGTGTGTGTGTGTGTGTGTGTGTGTGTGTGTGTGTGTGTGTGTGTGTGTGTGTGTGTGTGTGTGTGTGTGTGTGTGTGTGTGTGTGTGTGTGTGTGTGTGTGTGTGTGTGTGTGTGTGTGTGTGTGTACGTGTACGTGTACGTGCATGTGTATGTCTTCATCAAAACAACTTGCTTATTGCACTAGCATTGTTAAACATAATTATAATTATTTACTATTCAAGAGTCCCTGCGTGTTAGACCGATAACATTCCAGATAGCCACATATCCTGTCTCCAGATGAGGGGGTGGATGGATCTGTGTAGACTAGCAAACCCCCCAGTCTCCTGTATCTCACACATTCATGAAGAGAGCCAGTAGAGTGGAAGCTTTCATCACTCTGCCAGGAAAACGTGCTCTGAGCACCATTACACTTTGTCATGGGGCACATTTTGTGTGGGTGTGTTTGTGTGCATTTTTCCCTGAGCGGTTTCTTGAGTACGCATCAGCTGCCATTATTGGTAGACAATATGCAGTTATTCCAACACACAAACACACACACACACACAGACACACACACCCCGCACACAGAGACCCCCCCAAACACACACACGCACACACACACACACACACACACACACACACACACACACACACACACACACACACACACACACACACACACACACACACACACACACACACACACACACACACACACACAGCCTACTTATTATAATCAGTAATCAATAAAGTTGAAATAATGCGCACTGGTCAGAAAGCCTTTGCCACCTATTTTTGTCTGGACCTTCAGTTTTTTTGTGAACATAACAATGATTCTCCAGATTAAGCGGTCGTGGACTGTTCAAAGAAAATCAACTGCCAAAGAGTTGTGTCATGCTTTGAAAATCCAAAATATCTATCTGAAAAGCCTCTCCACAGAGACTTTCATAATACAGAAATCCAGCCTTTTCATGCGGTCATAATGGTCCCGTCAGGCATTGCCATAGCCTAATCAATCACAGAATATTCCGGAGATCACTGCCAAGATGTGACACTTGAGAGCTATGAGAGTCACAGAGTCCACTTCACAGGATGGCGAGGGGGGTGCACGCCAAGGCAGCCAGCCAGCCGAGTCTCTCTCTCTCTCTCTCTCTCTCTCTCTCTCTCTCTCTCTCTCTCTCTCTCTCTCTCTCTCTCTCTCTCTCTCTCTCTCTCTCTCTCTCTCTCTCTCTCTCTCTCTCTCTCTCTCTCTCTCTCTCTCTCTCTCTCTCTCTCTCTCTCTCTCTCTCTCTCTCTCTCTCTTCTCTCTCTCTCTCTCTCTCTCTCTCTCTCTCTCTCTCTCTCTCTCTCTCTCTCTCTCTCTCTCTCTCTCTCTCTCTCTCTCTCAGAGGACGTGATGGACAAAATATATACATGACTGTACCCAATTAAGGCAAATGGAGAAAAGAGGGAACATAGGCAACATCGCCTCCAGCTGCCTGCCTCATCCTCATCCTCATCCATAACAAGAGCTCCCCCGACCCCCTATGGCTCTCTACAGTTCTGTCCTCTTCTTTGGGCTCTCCAAGGGCCCCCCACTCTCTATGCTGGCAGAGGACAGCTGGGGTGATGGCTGGGGAGGATGGCTGTTCCGTGGGTGGGGTTGGCTGGAACCAACTGAATGGGATTGTTGTGGACCTGAGTTCATCCGCTTCCGCTGCCACTGAGCCTTGTAGAGTGGTGTCGAGTGTGTGTGTGTGTGTGTGTGTGTGTGTGTGTGTGTGTGTGTGTGTGTGTGTGTGTGTGTGTGTGTGTGTGTGTGTGTGTGTGTGTGTGTGTGTGTGTGTGTTGTGTGCGTGTGTGCGACTACACAGCTGCAATGAGGGTTGCAGGATTTTTGACATTGAACATGTCACAGCGAAATGAAATGTCAATGAGGCTTCCGGATGGCCCTCACAGAACGTGTCGGAGGGGGATCATACAATGCCTAGTATCATATAGCAAATACTATTATTACCAGTATTAATACTAATACTATTAACAATGACAACAATACCTCTGAGTCATATCTCTCCCTCTCTCTGTCCCATGTTTTCTGTACGTAGAGCGACAAATCTGCCTCTCTTAGATGGCAGGAAAAAGAAGAGGAAATGGTTGAAGAGAGTGAGGGAGGGAGGACAGGGGAGGGCAGCAGCTGGCATTAACAGAACCTCTGCCTCAGGGAACGCTGTTGTAAAGTCAATAAATACACTAACTCCCGCTCTCGTACGCTCTGCCCTGCAGAGCGCTGCTGCATACAAACATAACCACCGACAGGCAGTACTGACGCTAGCATGTCATTATGGGACTCCTCTCCCCTTGACCCTGGGGGGACAGACAGAGAGCGGCGCTGCAGGGTCATTGGATGGAGAGAGAGAGAAGCTGCCTGCGGTGCCACTAGGGCAGCCACTTCACTGGGGAGGAAGCAAGGCCTCCCCCGGCTGTAGGCTTGTGAACACGGACCACGGCTTGAGGACGGAGAGCTCCGAGTTGGAAGGAAGAGGGATGTGCAATAAATAAATTGTTCATTGTTTCTCTATCTCTCTCCCTACCCCCTATGTATGTATGTATGTATGTATGTATGTATGTATGTATGTATGTATGTATGTATGTATGTACGTATGTATGTATGTATGTATGTATGTATGTACGTATGTACGCATGTACATATGTACGTATGCATGCATGTACGCATGCATGCATGTACGTATGTATGTATGTATGTATGTATGTATGTATGTATGTATGTATGTATGTATGTATGTATGTATGTATGTATGTATGTATGTATGTATGTATGTATGTATGTATGTATGTATGTATGTATGCATGCATGTATGTATGTATGTATGTATGTATGCATGTATGTATGTATGCATGTATGTATGTATGTATATATCTATCTGTCTCTCTGTCTAGCTCTCTCGCGATCTAGGAGGGAAAACACAAGGCCATTTCGATACCAACCGAAATGCTCTTAACACGTAACACATGAAACACTGTTGAGGCGCCACTAGAGATATAGAAAATGTACGGGAAGATTGTCGAAGGCAAACTTAGTTTATACTAACTTACTCACACACTACCGGTCAATTTGACTAACTAACTCATTCACCCAGTCCCTCACTTCGCACTCTCTGGTTGATTGGCTCGTTGGTTCGGTAGCTAAATAGCAATTGACATTAAGGAAGAGGAAGGAAAGGCTGAGGGACCGGACAGAGGGCGGTAGGAAGGGAATCGAGTGTGTAATGACCACGTTATCGTACCAGGGAGAGGACGAGGAGGAGTGAGGGGGAGACAGAAGTGGGAGGGGACACAAAGAGAGGGAGGCATGGGAGAAAAAGAGGGAGCGAGAGAGAGGGAGAGAAAGAGAGGCAGGACGAGCCCAAAGTGTCAGTCTGGCTGGTTATGAACAAGGAAAGAGGAGAGGAAGGTTGATTGGTTGCAGTCTGAGAAAGCCTCAAAAAGAGTGGCTATAAAGTCACTGTGCCCGCGCCCAGAAGGTAAGAGGCCATTTTTAATGAGTTTAAGTTCCAGTGAGCATTATATTGTGTATTATGCAATGCAGATGGCAATGAAGATTATGTTATTTAAAAATGTCTGTCACAGTTTATTAGGAAGACATGGACTTAACACTAATAGGAATCCTGATTGGAACAGCTAGTCTTGTGACCAGAGCCGATGGACACAAAAGAGCTTCCAGTCCGCGTTACTGATGTTTGTATTCCTCTGCGTTAGCATACACACATACAGCCACACACAGGCTGACACACACAGACACACACACACACACACACGCAGACACACAAATGCACAGAGGAACAAATGCACGTGCATACACACACACCCGCACGTGCATACACAGACACACACGCACACACATACAGTATATGCACACACATATTCTCTCATTCACACACACCAACACACACGCCCCCACACAGTCACACATATGCACACACATATGCTATCGGTGCCCTACTCCAGTGACCAATGAATGAGCATCCTTGTGCGGGCCTGCTCCGAGCCAGTAGCGTGTCTCTCAGCCTCTCTCTGTGTGGAGCTCCGGCCCTCAGGCCCAGACTCTGCTGCTCTACTGTCCTCTTCTGTTCTTCCTCTAACAAGCTTCCTTTATGCCGTGATGTGATTCAAAACAATCTCTCTGGGATGGTTTCAGAGGGGGGACTAGGGAGGGGCATATATGAGAAATGTTGACCAACCATAGAAGCTGGTTGCATTGAATACATTGCATTGATTTTTTTTATCCAGAACCTTGTTGTTGAGGGGACTTAAACAACATTAGAAGAAGAATGTTCTGTTTACGTGCGTACTTCAGTGCACAGCAGCACGGGGCCCCAGAACAATGCTGCATAGACGTCTGAGTGGCTGGTGTCACCCGGACGCACCACCAGAGATCTGAGAGCCGCCTCGGCTTCCTGTCTAAGCACTGATACAGAGTCAGAGAAGAGTCTGGCAGGGATCTTGCCGCAGTCTCCGCAAAACAACAAAAACACCACTGTTTAGGACTAGCGCCTTACATGACACAGTAGTCCACCACCAGCATCTGCTCCGTCTAGATCCAGGGATTGGATCAACACATTCTTCCGATGGACTGAGAACATGGAGCCGCGTTACGACAGGGTTTTCCCTCTCCGCTCCAACAAGGAACACACGCAACATTTGAAGTTCCCCTTGTTCCTGAGGGATTAGGCTAGTTGTAAGCGTCAAAGTGTCTTCTAACTCTTGATAAAGTCGAGGACATATTTATTTCCTGCTGCCCAGTTGGCAAGGCCAAGCATGTGATGATCACGCTTGCAGAACAGACAATCAACAGATATTTGGTAAAAGGGTTTCATGTATTGCCTTGGTTTCAACCCAGCCAATATATTTAACATTCTACAATGGATTATTTGAGATTATTTTAAACATTTGGAAAGCTGCTGACTACCCATAAAAGTGCTCTATGCAATATTGAATATAAATGTAATATACTTTTTAACATTCATGAAAAACGTTTTGTTATGTCGAATAACAGAGACCATAGCCTGCTTTCCTTACTCCATTTAATCAACACAATACACCACGGAAAGAGTCATGTAAAACAACACACTTAAGTAAAACAAAACACTGTGATTAAAGCAGAACACTGCACTGCACGCAACAGTCCAAGACATTCGTTGTTTCTTCTGTAATCCTTGAGAATGTATTATCTCTGCCTTAGTCAGTAATTATGGTGTCTCTGCATTGGTACAACTTTTAACATCCACTGATATGTTACCCCCTCAGATGTCATGGCGCCCGACCTACCGAAGCTCCAAGTTTCGAAACGTCTACGGCAAGGTGGCCAACCGGGAACACTGCTTTGACGGTATCCCCATCACCAAGAACGTCCACGACAACCACTTCTGCGCCGTCAACTCCAAGTTCCTGGCCATCGTGACCGAGAGCTCCGGAGGTGGCTCCTTCATCGTTGTGCCCGTATCCCAGGTAACTTGTGTTGACTCCAAACACATCAACAAAATACTATTGGTTTGCTGAAGCAGCAAAGGGCCTGTGAGGACAACTTTATGGCTCATGATCCCGATGTGAAGTTGAAAAAACTGTCCTTTAAATGTTAAGGACAGTACAGAAGGTAATACAATAGTACTTTACTAGAAGTACGTTAGTGTTATCTATAGATTATGAGCTCCAGCAATGCTTCTTGCCCCAAATGCGGACTGTGTAAAACCAGCAAATTCCTATACTTTGACACATGCTCTTAGAGCATTAATGAACACAGTTTGTTTGAAGATAGTATGTCATCGAGCATGAGCATTCTGAGGAGCAATGTTGTATATTAAATGCACATCACACCATGGTATACTATAATTGTATAAAGAGGCCTAAGCTTCTCGGGCACAGCCAATACCATGAACTGCTCCCCCGAAGGAGCTCCTCACAATGGCGTTCACTGGCCGGCGGCGACATGCAAAAACAACAGGATACTATACCTGTTTTATCTACATCGCATCTTTTCAGCATGGTGACGAAATAGCATATCTTATTATGTTCAAGTTCATAGAAGACGTACTAATAAGGTTAACACGATTTTGGGTTCACTCACACTTTAAAGGCAGACTCTGCCAGGGTGTGTTGTCGGACCACAGGCACGGGGCCTCTTGCTAGCACAATGCAATCCAGTCCCCAGAGGAGCACACTTCCAAACAATACAAGACACAGATACAATAATATTGCTACAACTAGGGAAGCTGTGTGTGTGTGTGTGTGTGTGTGTGTGTGTGTGTGTGTGTGTGTGTGTGTGTGTGTGTGTGTGTGGTGTGTGTGTGGTGTGTGTGTGTGTGTGTGTGTGTGTGTGTGTGTGTGTGTGTGTGTGTGTGTGTGTGTGTCTTGTCTTGGCATAGTAGTATGTTTGTTGCCTATGCCAAGTCTGTTGCAAGGCCTCGTTACAACATGCAGTTCAATCCCTTTTACATGTTAATATGTATACATAAATCCTTTGCGATCCAGGGGTTTAGATTTGATGGATTTTAGATTGCTCCAAAAAAGTCAAGGTCTTCTATGTTGTTCATCATATGAGAATCAACTATAACACTCTGAAACCTTACTTGAGTCAGTAAAATATGCAGTGAAAATGTTTTAAATCAGTCTTAACACTCAGTGACTAAAGTCTAAATGAAATTGAGGTGGCACTTTCATGAGCAGTGGTCCTGTTGTGTTATTGGAACTGAGAGACAATATTCTCACTAATTTCAATAGTCTCAGAAAATGTCTTTAGATTATCTGAAGTCTTATGGCAGACAAGCTCAAATCAGGGTGAATATGGCTCTTCATTTTCTTAAATTGGTGAACAAAAACTTGAGTCAAAAAATTGAGTCAATACTGTGTAGACTGGCCACTGTAGAAACACACTTTGACATCCCGTTATGAGAGCTTCATCCTCTCTATTATTATAATATAACGAAAGCCTATATGAATACAATGATTTTCGCCCAATAGCTCTTCCCTCGGTGATCATGCAGTCACTAGAAAAGATCATGGTAACCCATTCCAGTTTGCATACAAACAAGGTAGTACAGAGGAGGCAGGGGTTACACTGGTGCACATCTTATCTAAACATCTTGTCCCACCATGGGCGTCAGTTTGGTTTGAAATGTGCTGGGGACAGAGACGCATTCGGAAGTACATTTTCAGAAGTGCTGGGTACAATGAAGACTCTTTTTTTCTCTCTTTAGTGCCGGTAATGAAAGGTTCTGAAAGACGGCATACCCATGTAACTAATTACTAAGGAATAAAATGTAACCCAAATGTAAATCTGTCTGACACGTTTTATGAAGAAAACGTTTCCAAAAGCATCGGACATATGACCCACTATGTTCTGCTCCATGTATCCAATGTTGACAATGTGACATGATATGGCTAAGCTAACAACATTAACAAGAGGAGCTAGGAAAGGAAATTAACTGCGTGTTTAAGTTCAGAAGGGCCACACGTGTGGCTACACACAGCACTACAAAAGTCGTCAAGATTGAAAAAGAAAACAATATTTGTTGTTGTTGCACAGCTGAACGCTGTATCACATCATGAGCTGGCTGTCAATTCACAACACGCATTCCATCAACACTAGCCTACACCAGCCATTCTGACCAAAACGCACTCCCCACAATTATTCCAGAATTCAAGCAAAGAAGAATGACACAAAAGTCACTTTGTGTCAACAAGAGACTGACTCCAGCGACTATCAATTGCAAGTTAAAACAGCCGACCACTTGAATACAAAAAACACAAACGACCTCGCCACAGCACCAGCAAATCTTAGGCAATAAATATCGCGTCTTACCTTTATTTATGTGGCGGTGGTCTGCAGATGCATCCCGTGGTGTAGCCTACCACATCCATTTAGTTCAACAGGTTATCGTTCTGATACTGTCCATGGTACTAGCAACCTGCTCTGGTGCTTTTTACCTATGTATGTATTCAGGCTAAAATGACTTGATTGTCTGATGCCTCATCATCTCAGCCAAAGAGTATTGGTATTATTAGTAATGGCTACATGCCAAATTGAAAAAAATAACTTCACAAAGTGTGTGTTTTTCCAATGTATTTGTTATCATTCGTAGCGTTGATCAGCAGAGACGTCGTTGACGTCGCTTAGCAACCGAAGACGCTGGGGGTTGATAAGTTACCGGACTGCGGAATGATACAGATGACGTGAATCAGAGGCAAAAAGTCATTTGTTTTCCATAACACCGGTCAATTATACTTCGCCGGATGTTGTGAAGAGGAGCCCATGCAATGGAACGGAGCGTTCCACGGCATTGAGAAGATCCCGTGTAATAAGTAAGGAATAATCACCGAGAGGCCGGGCAATAAACAGTTTGATATGCCCGGCTAGTGGACGGCTTACCGCCCGAGACGAAGTCGAGGGCGGTAACCTTCCGCGAGCCGGGCATATCAAACTGTTTATTGCCCTGCCTTGAGTTGATTATTCCGTTTATTCTACTTCGCGCCGGCCAACATAATAAAACAATTCATATACTTTAATAATTAGCCTTTTTCTTGATTTTTCATCTGCGTTTAACACCATTCAGCCAGACATACTTTTATCTAAAATGATTAAGTTTCAGATCAACCCCTATCTTATTCACTGGTATTTTTCCTTCCTCACCAACAGGGTTAAGCTATAGTCAAGGTAAATGACACACTATCCTCTCAGAATACCACCAGTGTTGGCGTACCCCTGTGCTGCATTAGCCCCACTGGGCTGTTTACCATGTACACTTCAGACTGCGCCAGCACTGTGCCAAATCAATATATTTAACAATGTTCTGACAACTTCACCCTAGTGACCTTATTCACCCAATCCCAGCACCATATACTGTACCAGGGAAATGTGGACTGTTTAGTCAAATGGTTTGATAAAAACGTGCTCATCATTAACACTGTGAAGACAGGAAATCACTTTTGAAAAATAAAATGTCATAAAATGTCTCCAAGTGATGACATTTTGGATATATTTATGTAGACTCTTTGTAATATGTATGCTTTGCCTTCTTTCATACTTGATACTGTACATTTGTGGCTATGTTTCATGTTTGTCTATCGATGCTTTGTCTCACATGTATGTCTATATGTTTAACTATTGATGCTATAATATGCATGATTTGTATTATACGTCCTATTTTCCTTAAATTAGTTGCCCAGGGATGCAAAAATAATTTCAGCCCAAACTGACAAATAAAGTTGTAACGTATCGTACAGTATCTTGCTTCTCAACTGATAAAGTCTGCATAAAGTATTTATGTTGGCTTTGAACTGCTCTTATTATTAGATACAGAAAATAAATCTGTAATTGTTGAGTGATAGTAGAATACTCAAACGGTGCCGGGAATAATAAAGGGAAACTGTTTTAACAGACAGAAGTATGGAATGTGTGATGTCATCAGTCACATTTTAACCACTGGAAAATCAAATCCTGCCTGCCCTATTTGGCAGATGTGGTCATTACACACTCTTTAGAACTGTGTGTGTGTGTGTGTGTGTGTGTGTGTGTGTGTGTGTGTGTGTGTGTGTGTGTGTGTGTGTGTGTGTGTGTGTGTGTGTGTGTGTGTGTGTGTGTGTGTGTGTGTGTGTGTGTGTGTGTGTGTGTGTGTGTGTGTGTGTGTGTGTGTGTTGTGTCACTCAAAATGATCAGAGAAAAAGCGGACAAAAAGAAGACGGAAAATTATGCTGAAAATGAAAACGTTTTTTGCACTCTCGCCACATTTATTTTTCCTCTTCAAACAAGCGTGTTTGTGTGTTTCTTACACATAGATAAACACATCTGTCGCCTAATGAGCAGCGATGTGGAGTAGGTCTGGTGTGTAACGATGCCACGCGTGGAGATGCCCATATGGCCGGGCATCAGTCCAGAATAACCAACACCCAATCAGAGAAGGGAGGGGTGGGCAGCATCTGGCCCCTCCAGTGGCCATTGAAGGCTGGGTTGCGATTGAAACACCATTTGAAGATTTGAATATAGGAACAATGACTTATTTATAGTCAGGGAGCACTGGGGCTTTGTGCAGTAGAGTGCAGTTCTGCTGCATTCTTCTTGACGGTGCAGTTCCCTGTGTCCTTTGTTGCCACATCCTCACAATGTTTACCCCTCTCTAGCTCTCCCGCTCTCTGTAGGGAGTCAGGAATAGCAGAGCCTACGTGGGTGGGAATAGCGCAAGTGGTGGTATATAATGGCACAGATGTGTGTATCATTTGGTGTTAAAGGAATGGTATTCAGTGTCCTACAGACGTTAACATTTATGATGGCAGAAGCAGTATGAGTCAGATATATGCATTGAGCGCACTGTTTTTGGGTGTTAAAATAAACTGCATCCCTTTATGTCACTGTTATAACCTGCCAGTGTAATATGCTGTAGAGTAGACCAACTCAGAGTTGTCATTGTGTATATTTTCTTATTTTTTATGCTTGAGTTATTTAATAAGGAACAGTCGGTTTAATCTACGGAAAAGGATTAGGGCAACACATGAAAACATATTGAGTTCTGACTTTATTACTTACTATAATACTTACTATAGAAGATGGCCCTCAGAATAAACGCAACCTACATAAAACATTTGAATGTGGGACCATTTTAACACTCTTTTTTGTATTATATCTTAGTGAGCCCATTTCTGCAACACTTTAATTTCAAACTGCACCCATTAGATATAAAACTAAACTGGTAAGGAAATTTAAAAACTAATTATAGTACGGTAGTCCCGACTGACACAACCTGACCGCCTCTGTTGCAAGGTTGTTACTCCCGTGTTGCAGTGGTTGATCCAATAACGCAATAGAAAGTTATGGTTACATATTATGTATAATATATGATGATAATATTTTATTATCATACAATTATGATTGCACATCAATAACGCTTTCCCTTTTCATTGGATAAATAAACAGAACTTACTCCTAGATAGAGCTTCGTCACATTGGAGGTAAGATACACTCTATGTCCCCACATAGAGCAGGTGTGCATTTATGTTGTGAGAAAACCCCAGGAATAAGCACAATGTATTCATTAAGCCGAATACGTTGAATGACTCAGCTGAATTGCTTTCAGTGCAATCATTTAAATGCAGCCATCTGGGAGAGGGAGTTGCCAGCAAAGTGAATGTTCTCCTAGCTAAGCCTCATAGCAAGCATTATGAATTAGCATGCAGCAACATTCACCATGTTGACTGCTCTAATTAGGAGGAATGGAGAGGAGACCAAAGCAAGCGGATTTCTAAATGTTTTGGGAAATACACTTTATACTGATGGCCCATTTTGCATGAAGTGATCTTCAGATTGTATTAAAAGCCAACACAAGAGGTCATAGCAGAGCCAAACGTATGTGATACCTTTTGAACACACCTACGGAAAAGCTAAAGGTTGAGCAGCATGGTAATAACTTTAAATATACAGTGCCAGTAGAACATCTGTTCAATGCCATGGTTCAAGCTACAAACCCTGAGGTTTACTAAAACTAGCACCCCCAAAAGTCAACTAAATATAAGCCTTTGGCCAGATAGTGGCACAGTTGTTTTGTGATGCGGATGAACATTTAAATTGGTATATATAGTGTACATGAAACCATATTCTGCCCTACAGAGTCATGTGGTTATGAGTAAATGGTTTAACATAAATCCATGTAAGCGCTTTGGTTTTTCATCCTGTAGTTTTTCTGGGGATCACAGCCAGAAGGAGATACTGTTGTGTGATAATTATGAAGATGATTATTTAAAGTGGGGTTTCAGTGTGCTGGTTTATGCTCCTATTGAGGACACGAACCAATAGTGGACACATATTAGTCCCCTCTGTACACACACAACACTAAAACTCACGCACACACGCACACACACACACACACACACACACACACACACACACACCACTACGCACGCACACACATGCACACACACACACACACACAACACACACACACACACACACACACACACACACACACACAACACACACACAACAACACACACACACACACACACACACTCGGCCTAATCATTGATGAAACCAAACAAAGGTCATTGGCTCCAGAGAACATCAACATTATTGACCTCATGACTGACATTTAAAGGTATCACAGCACACCTTTGGGGAGCCATTGCCTCCCAGTGGTCATGTGCTTCACTGCAGAAGTTTGTCCCTTTGAAATACCGTTTATCCCTTATTAAGCATTACATTAGCATTCTGATATTAGGACATTAGGACATTTGCTTGAATAATGTGCCAATTTATTTGGCATATAATGTATTGTTTATTTTCTATTTGTTGTCCCCCACTCTCTTCTCCAGTATGGCCGAATAGACCCTCGCCACCCTAAAGTTTGTGGTCACCAAGGTAACGTGTTGGATATCAAGTGGAATCCGTTTTTTGAAAACATTATCGCCTCATGTTCTGAAGACACATCGGTAAGTAAGACCTTCCTAATGTGTACTGTTCATATTTTAGGTGCAAACTCTGAATGCATAATTGTTCAGGCTAAGGTGAAGAACTATTCATTTCCATTTGCACACCCTCTCATGTTTTCGTCTGTATGCAGGGTTGTAAGTAATTTCAATGTCTGGTCAGTGCAGCTCTGGTTGCTGCAGGGTAATCTCTTGTGCTGATCTCCTATCCAAGCTCAAATCCGCCCTAATCCTAAAGCCACTGTTCACCTTACTCTGATGCAACATCATTTTTATCACAGGAATTTCAAGCATTGTTATAGATTAGGAATCAATGTAAAAACAATGAATGTGAGTTAGTTCATAATGTTATCATTGTCAGCTATGAGCTTGCGTGTGTGTGTATGTGTGTGTGTGTATGTGTGTGTGTGTGTGTGTGTGTATGTGTGTGTGTGTGTGTGTGTGTATGTGTGTGTGTGTGTGTACTGTACAGACTCGTATCAGGGGTCTTATGCTCTGCCGCTCCGTCCCCGGCGACGCAGGTGCGAATATGGGAGATTCCGCAGGAGGGTCTGCGGCGGAACATGACCGAGGCGGTGCTGGAGCTGTACGGCCACAGCCGGCGCGTGGGCCTGGTTGAGTGGCATCCCACCAGCAGCGGCATCCTCTTCAGCGCCGGCTACGACTACAAGGTGCCAGCCCACCTTCCACATCCACAGCCACTTCACAACCCCACGCATCGAGGCGGGAATCAAACACTAGAACAAGGGTGACAATATATTGTGATCGTCAATCCGAGAGCTTGAATTTCTTTTGAATTCACCGTTCATTTCTGATCTGAATATACCCCATAACTGATTATGCATACACCATACCACTTATTTTCATCAGTGAAATGCGTACCTCCTACCAGATATTTCAAAAGGTTATGCGGAGGAGTAGCTTCAATAACATTACCATATCATATTCTAGATTATGTGACTCGCATCTACTGTTGGCTGCTCAACCTAGTCCATTTTCCAGGTACACTCAGAAGCACTTTCCTATGATAACATGAACAATTACATATTTTCGTCAGTGTTTTGTCCCATGACCTCCTGGTTCATTACGTTTCTCTATATACTTATCCTGACTGATTTTCTCAGAAAACAAATTTATGTAATTTATCACACACATTGAGGGAAGAAATGCCTAATCCCCCCCCCCCCTCTCTCTCTCTCTCACAAACGCACACACACACACACACACACACACACACACACACACACACACACACACACACACACACACACACACACACACACACACACACACACCACACACACACACACCACACACACACACACACACACACACACACACACACACACACACACAGGTGCTGATCTGGAACCTGGAGGTGGGGGAAGCGGTGAAGATGATCGACTGCCACACAGACGTGATCCTCAGCATGTCCTTTAACACAGACGGCAGCCTGCTGGCCACCAGCTGTAAGGACAAGATACTACGGCTGATGGAGCCGCGCTCTGGCAGAGTCCTGCAGGTAGGGGAGCGTCCTGCTGATGGAGACCGATGCTGTTAATGCTGCACTCGTCAGATTGGAGAGTTGTAGTATTGTATTTTACACTACTCTGATTTACAGGCAAGAATGATTGTCCGATCCAATCAGGAAAGTGATACAATAGACTCTTGAATCTACTCATCGACTCATACAAAGGCAGGCGCAGTCCACTGGATATTCTTACTGCGCATTATAGCTCTTAAATCCTAAAATTATTGAAGAGCACACTTTTTAATGGTGCTTTAAAAATGTTGTTGTTGTTGTTGTTCTGTAGCAAGCCAACTGTAAGAACCACAGGGTGAATCGTGTGGTGTTCCTGGGGAACATGAAGCGGCTGGTAACCACAGGAGTGTCACGCTGGAACACCCGACAAATCGCCCTCTGGGACCAGGTCAGCACCACCGACCGGGAGTAGAAGGACAACGGCTGTGAGAGGTGCATCGGTACTGCATGTATAATGGTACTGATTGTGCGTCGCTGTGTTTGTCTTCCTAAGGAGGACCTGTCGATGCCGATGGTGGAGGAGGAAATAGATGGTCTCTCAGGACTACTGTTCCCGTTCTATGATGCCGACACACACATGTTATACCTGGCCGGCAAGGTGTGACTGCGTCGACGTATTCGAGGACGGCAACTTGTTGACACATAAACAGCATTGCTGATCTTGCCAATACAATTTCATCCGAGGAATGGGGAACAAGTCTCCTTGTTATTTGTTTGACCAACGCTGCGTAATGATTTTGCAGGGAGACGGCAACATCCGTTACTTTGAGATCACCACGGAGAAGCCCTACCTCCAGTACCTGATGGAGTACCGCTCCCCGGCGCCACAGAAGGGACTCGGTAGGTCGCTCCGTCAGACCTGTCTTAATAGTGGCTTAACCCACGACTCCAATGAAACTTTGGCATTGCTGTCAATGGCGCGTAAACAGGGTTCCCCTGTAAATACTCACTCTTGACTTACACACAATCATGTGTATATGTCTTGTATCAATTAAAAAAATGTGTTTAAGAAAGATTGTGTTATAAATAGGTAGTTGTTAAAACATTCGTGGTATGGGCCTTATTCACCTTGGGGCCATGTGGCGGGCATTTCGGATTTTAGCAACCGGTTTTATCCGACAACCAGTTAGCGTTAAGAACCGAGATTTCATTGGCAGACTCTGAATAATGGTCTGTGCTCTTTACAGGTGTGATGCCGAAGCATGGTCTGGATGTGGCAGCATGCGAGGTTTTCCGCTTCTATAAGCTGGTGACCCTCAAGGGCTTGATCGAGCCCATCTCCATGATCGTGCCGAGGAGAGTGAGTGGGAGAGGACTGCACATTCCCGAACCAATAGAACCACTACTATAACTTTCCAGCGGTGTACTTGTTTTAAATGCCTAGCATCAGCATTATTTCCAATAATAACCCATGATGTATAATACACCTAGTTCAACACTTCTGTCTACCTAATGGGATGTGGTCTACTTAATTGGGTAGGTTGATGCTCTTAGTATGATTGAGTAATACGATGGCTATATTGATGTTTTGAAAAATAAAAAGTCTTCTACTTCCTGGTTTAAAGTCGGACACATACCAGGAGGACATCTACCCTATGACCCCAGGAATTCAACCCGCGCTCACGGCCAGCGAATGGATAAGTGGCATCAACAGAGGTAAAACTACACACGAAAGACAACGGCACACCACGTAGTGCTGAAAATGCAACTACTTTGATTAAGAAACATCATTGTTCGTCACTTAAAGAAACAACCTAAATATGTGTTAATACAATTACGTAAGTTGAATAAGTTAAAACAGTAATACAAATGCTTAATATTTTGCTTTTAGATAATAAAACGAATAGAACAGACAATTTATAAATAAACTAAGCAAACCAAGCTAATTTAAGATCACTTCAAATAAGCTTTAACCTGGTAAAATAGCATTTCATAGACATACTGATTCTTCGTTAATTAATCAGTATGATTATTGTATTGATGATTATGAGTATTGATTGAATGAATCAAGACAACAATCAAATGAACTGTTGGAGCCCTACTCTAAAGTGGTTTAATAGACGGCTGTTGTTGGAGCCATGCATGTACAATAAGAAGGTCTGAGCTCAATGTGGGCTTCGTAGGACACAGCAATCCTGTGATCTTCTGCGTGATTCACAGTTGGATTGCAGGTACATTTAAAACAGTGTGTTCATTATAGCCAGCTGTTATATATGAGAACTAAGTTATCGTTTATATAGTACCTGTATTTTACAATGTGTGCAATGCTTTCAAATAGGCTGTAGCTATGGTGATTACAACTCCACAATTAAAGTGTTTAACTGGCCATCAAGCCATGTCTACTTCTTCATCCCCGTGACAATAATACATTGGATAATTATCAAACAAGTAATGCAAAGCATAATTATTCAATTAATTTGAGAATATGTCCTGGTGACTTACCCATGGCAAGTTTATTTATCATGTAAACCTGATGTCTAGAATTTAGTCATGAAGACCGAAATTACACTCTGTGGGGGCTGTGTGGAAAACAAGTTTAGATTCATGTGTACTCGTCTAATCGATGCCTCGTTAAACTCAGCTGTGTACCGTATAATTCACTTGAAAGTCAGGATCCTGTCTGGTCTATGACTTCGAGTGTCTATGTGTTCGTAGTGTTGTTAGTCCTCTAATATGAAGAGGATGCATTTCCTTAGATTCGACCCCTGATGAAGGGGTATTTGTTTGTGTATTTCGACTGCTGATCGGTACCAGTTCTTGTTTTGAACGCAAGCTCATGTGTTCAACTGTGGCACTTCTGTTGCAATTTATCGAAATTGCTTCACAATTCAAAGCTTGGCATGTGTGTCTGTGTGTGTGCCATGAAAAGGTTGATTATTTAACATGATTGCATCGATTACATGATTTTGTTGTGTGTGTGTGTGTGTGTGTGTGTGTGTGTGTGTGTGTGTGTGTGTGTGTGTGTGTGTGTGTGTGTGTGTGTGTGTGTGTGTGTGTGTGTGTGTGTGTGTGTGTGTGTGTGTGTGTGTGTGTGTGTGTGTGTGTGTGTGTGTGTGTGTCTTATACGTCTATGGTTCAACCAGACCCAGTTCTGATGTCCTTAAAGGAGGGCTACCAGAAGTCAGACCAGCTGGTGTTCATAGCCCCCGCCAAGGAGAAGAAGAGCGTGGTGGTGAATGGGATCGACCTCTTAGAAAACGTACCCCCCAGGACCGAGAACGAGGTGTGTGTATCTGTGTATATGTGTGTATGTGTGTGTGTGTGTGTGTGTGTGTGTGTGTGTGTGTGTGTGTGTGTGTGTGTGTGTGTGTGTGTGTGTGTGTGTGTGTGTGTGTGTGTGTGTGTGTGTGTGTGTGTGTGTGTGTGTGTGCTCCTGTGTGTGTGTGTGTGCTCCTGTGTGTGTGTGCGTCTGTGTGTCTGCTCCTGTGTGTGCGTGTGTGTGTGCGCGTGCGTGCGCGTGCGTGTGTGTGTGTGTATATTTGTGTGTGTGTGTGTGTCCATCCTGTGAGAGAGCGGTTGGTTGGTTGGCAGGGAGGGAAGGGAGGGGTGGGTGGTGTTAGGGGTTTGCATGGATCGGGGGGCTGAGTGGCGTGGGTCTGTGTAACCAGGTCAAGCGGTCGTCTCCCTTTGCTCTCTGCAGCTCCTGCGGATGTTCTTCAGGCAGCAGGAGGAGCTGCGGCGACTAAAGGAGGAGCTGGCCACTAAGGACGTGAGGATACGGCAGCTGGAACTGGAGCTGAACAACCTGAAGAACGTTAGCCCAAACAATGTCTGACCTCTGACCCCCCCTATTCCCCTCCGGACTGACCATTCAGATCCTTATGCTACCCAATCAAACCTCTTTAAAGCCACTTCCCCTGCCCCCCTTCCAGGCCCACTGTGAGCACCTTGTGACTGACTAACTTAACCTCTGCTCTGGTCTGGGTGGCGCAACAAAATTCATGTAATCAATGCAATCATGCTAAATAATCAACCGTTTCATGGGTTGTCACCTATGATTCCTTATGCTTTTTTTTATTTCATCCAGACAATAATTTGACTTTTAAGGAAGTTGCTACAAGTCAATAACACAAACAAAAAAACAAACACATCATATTCACATATATTTACACTTACAGACAGACACACACACACACACACACTCTGTTTCCATTTGCTTGCGAAAAAGCGAACAACAACAATCAGGGAAAAGGACTGTTTCTCCTGTTGTGTCTCCTTCTTTCCCAAGGCCTTAGATCTCTGGATCACAGCAAGTTGCAGCCACACCTGTGTCTATAAATGACAGCAAATTAAGAGAGTTTGCTTGTGTCAGATGTTGGCGGGCTCTGAACATTGACAGAAGGAACCTAGATGTTTGTACGAACTTTCCTCTCCTACAACTGTATGAAGCAAATATTTTCTGGTGTATAGTTACTAGAGGTCTGAAGCATTGTTTGTCAAACCATTGCTTTTTTAGGGAATGCCTTTAGTGTGTGTGGGGTGGGGGTTAATGCTTATATTTTGATATTGCTTTTATTTATTTGTCACTTTTTACCCTTTTCTGCTAATAACACACCGTATGGCTTTGAGGAGACTGTTGTGTGTCATGGTTGGACAGATGTTGATTGCATTACTCAATTGGGATCTGAGGCGTTATCTAGAATATCAAGCTGCCTCTTTACTGCTTCAAAATAACGCTGCAATGAGTGTGTTCGTCTAAGGTTACCAGGACAGTACATGTATGTTTTTGATGAAGAAAGCCCACGACTGCTGTTTGGATGGGTTTGAGTATTCACCACCGATATCTGGAGAACTTCCCTCAGACTGCACTAATGCCACTCTGGAAATAGCAGTCTTCCTCCTCATACCTTCCTCTTCACGTCAGTGTTCTCCTTTACATGAGGTTCAGAAAAGTTGTGAGATTGAGAGATTAAAAGTTGAAAAGACAGTGATTGTTACTGTATGTGCAGCACATAAACTGCCACTCAAGTGTCGAATCTAAGATGAAATCAGCCTGCTGAAATCGCTATTCCAAATATACCCAAAACCTTTCATATAGGGATTGTGTCTGTTGGCGTTTCTTTGTGTTTCTATGCAAAATGGCAAGATTCAACGTTCTGATTTCACAAAAAGATTATCTCCCAAAGTAGCTCAAAATGCATTATCTCCAACAGGATTTATTTCTAAAAAGCAACCACAATAAATGAACTTGGATATGGTGTAGAATGAGTGTTTAATGGACCTAATTATCTTACACCCTCGAAATTCTATAATGTATCAAGCTGAATGAAGACATTTTGATTGTATGAACACTAAAAGTAATTTCCATTGGATTTGCAGTTTTCCCTATTCCTCACATTCATGCCATCTGCGTGTCACAAACAATAGACCTCCAACATTGAACATTGCTCTTTATGGAAAGATTATGCATACAAAGTATGTTCAAGTCCAATAAGTATTACACTGCACATTTTAGATAAAGCCGCAAAACACAAGTTTATATTTTTATTACAATTTGTTGTTTAACTCATTGTACTTAATGTCAGCCAACATCAAAGAGAATACAAAAAAATAGATTTTGGTCATTATTTACAAGAACACGTAACTTCCGAACTATCAAAGCTGGGTGGTCCAGGAGATTGGAGCATCTGTGACAAAGGTAGATCTTTACTTGCTATAATTTAGAAATGGGACCTGGAATGGTCACACTGTGCATGTTCAGACAAAGAGTTTTCCACACCACAACAACTGTATTGGCATACATGGGACACCACAAACATAACTTACTTATAAAATGTACAATGCAAAGAATAAAATAAGATTAAGACGAGGAAATAAATGGACAGCCGTACATGAGTTCCAGTGGTTGAGATTTCAGACATGCACCTTTTCTCTATGTAAGCAGGGATGGTTCCATTTTAAAATATGCAATTCATCAGAAGAGAAATTCCTACACAAACAGGGATAATTATTAAAAAATGTCATATTAGGTGTCGTTACAAAATCGTATCGCCATAAAGGAGCTTAAAATCCATAATTAAGATCAGAGAATCAGAAACTCTTACTCATATACTTACAATTAAGTTATTAACCCCAACACACACACACACACACACACACACACACACACACACACACACACACACACACACACACACACACACACACACACACACACACACACACACACACACACACACACACACACACACACACACACACACACACACCTGACTGGCCACTAACATGAAGTACTCAAATAAACTCAAAAAGATACAAATGGGACTGGGAAGTGAGAAGGAGGGGAAGTTAAACAGTCAGTACAAAGTGAAAGCAATCCTCAATCGTCTTCCTCTTCCTCCTCTTCATCAAGTTCCCTTTTTCTCTTCTGGCCTTGCTCTTCTTCTAGGAGAGAACAGAGCAAAATTTGTTTTTAATAACTTAAATATGGTCTAGGAACCCAAATGGAAGCCATGGATCTAAGGAAAAAGCTAAAACTCTGGACAATTATGATCAACCACCAATATAGCAAATGTAAATTACCACCATCTTCATCATCCCCATCATCAACTTCTCTGTCATTCAAATCATCGTCGTCTTCTTCCTGAAAGACAAGTAGAAAGTACTTTGAATTATCTTGAATAATGTAACAGTTTTAACAACACATAGGTCACTACAGTGCCCTGTACTACGAACCTCGATTAGTAGGGTTAGCGAGGTATGTTGCGCTCAAAGCTTGGGTTAGCTGTGACACGAAAGTCGATCTCTTTTAGCGTTGCGGTAACACCATGGTGACTTACGCCCTCAACCAAACCTGGTCGGGAGCAGGTTTACCGCCAAGTCTGTCGGGTTCGATCGGCGTGCACAGCTTCCTAGCCCCTCCATCCCGTGGACCTCGGAGCCCGTTTGGTACAGGGGCTCTCCGACAGAGGCCCTTTGGGGACCGTTCCCTAACCATTGCCTGAAGATATTCTTATACAGGTTCTCATCAGAGGGCGTGTCAGTCTTGAATTTCTGCGTGCGGGTTCGTCTCCCAAGTGACGCGCAATTATGTGAAGCTCAAAAAGGTCCCAATTGTCATTCATCATAGGAAATACTTATTCACTAAAGTTTATGGAATTATATTTGTGTGCTTATTTTCAAACTCAAACTCATATTCTCAAGGCCGTAGCTGGCACCACAACTATGGAGGTAACAGGCATGATGCTAGACCAGCGAGATTTGAACCCCGGTCGCTGGCGTTCGGGTCTCACACTAATCCACTACGCCGCCACCGCTACTTCTCAGCGGTTGAAAATATATGCCATACATTTCTTACATAGGGTGTATTTAAAGTGAATTCCCTGAATTATAGAATAAGGCAGGTTGGACGTTGCTCATGCATTTTGAAATCATCACCACTCTATTGGGATCAATGGTGAACAATTCTGCAATGACGCGATCAACGCCCCCAACATGTGAACGTGATTGAACCTAAAGCGGAAAACCTGGCTCGACTACCGGTAATCAAATCCTAAGTGAGCGTGGTAGTACCATTTAACTCTGATCGCGAGTTGCGTCTCTGTCGATCCAGGCTTACCCAAGAAAGCCTGGGTATGTTCAACGAGGTTCGTAGTATACCCCACAGGTCACTAAATAAAATTGGATTGCGATGATTAAAAATGTAAAAACACACCGACAAGACACGCATTAAGCCATCTGTACGTTCGGGACTACTGTAGAAAAATGGCAATGCACCATGGCAGTGCAAGCTGGTGGGCTCTATGAAATAGACTTCTACAAAGTGCACCTCAAAAAAAGAAAATAATATCCTACCGAATCTGGTTTTTCCTCTCCACTTAAGTCATCTTCATCCTCTTCATTCCCCTCATCTTCGTCTTCCTCACCCTCGTCATCGTCATCGTCTACTGGTGCAACGTCTTCATCCTCCTCATCTACATCTAGGAGAAAGAGGGAAAGGTGTTAAAAAATTACGCTACATATTTAAAAAAACATCAATCACCGATAATGTTGAGCAGAGTGAATGACAGCATCATATAATTCCTAATATTCTACATCAACGGCCAACTGAATTCAGACTCACCATCTTCGTCGTCATCGTCCCCATCCAGGCCCTCTGCGTACACCTCTGCGTCAGAGTCTGGGGCCTCCTTGTCACATAAGTCATATCCATCCAGGTACGTGAGATGGGGGAGGAGCTTGAATACATTGTCTCTGTATTCATTCAGGTTTGTAACTTCGCAGTTGAAAAGGTCTAGGCTCTTCAGGCTTTCCAATTCTTTCTGTCAAAATCAAGAGGAGGTGAAAGTGTATTAATGAACCTGGAACTGGCTTTGGGTCACATCGTTTTGAGGTTACAGCCAGAATTGTCAGATTAGACCTCTAAACAGGAATAAAGGCCAAAGTATACTACCCGACTCCGTAATCTGACTATGTAACATTTTTGTAAATAAACTTCCAAAGCTTGTCAAATCTTATTTGACATTTTATTGGTCCTTAATGTGCAAAGTAAACATGCCATGACATGCCATTTAAGTAAAGCCAAGAGGCAATACATATATTCTTAATATGGGAAAATAAATGGGTCAGCATGTGAAGAAAATGTATTTCCTCCCTCATAAATTGGAAAGAACATCAACAGGCATAAATGGAGATTGTAAAACTACTAGAAAATATTAAAATCAACTAGATAGGCACCGCAAAAGCGGAACCTCCTTAGGGAGTTCATATCGTGTAGGCTTTGTGGCTTACCAATGGCTCTATTGTGCTGAGGTCTTTGATTTTGTTTCCACTGAGGTTGAGGTGCGTTAGGTTGGGGCATTTGGCAGCCAGCACCTCCAGTCCACCTGAGATTCTGTTATCACTGAGCTCAAGCTGGTGATCAAATGAACAAAGAGCCCATTTAATGTACATGTTACCCAAGCATTGCTAGAATGTACTGCATTGTGTTAGTCTTAGAGAAAACTCCATACCTTTTTCAACTTCGTGAGCTTTGGCAAGTGGGCGACTGTTGTCAGTCCAACGTTGATTGTGCTTAAAAACTCTAATTCTTCAAATTCATCTGTGAGGCCCTCAAGCTCTCCATCATGTGAGCGGCAGTTGTCCAGCACTAGCTCTTTAACCTGCAGAAGTCAGCAAGAAATAGAAATTGGGATATATTACAGCACTGAATTATGTAGCTTACTCAATGAGATGTTGGTGTTTGTTAGTTTATTTGCAAGAAGAATTTTTGGCACATTCGTATGAGAAAAAAACAAAACACGCGCGCGCACACACACACACACACACACACACACACACACACACACACACACACACACACACACACACACACACACACACACACACACACACACACACACACAGTAAGTAGGAGGGGCTGATACAATCCGATTACATAGCTCGCTGACAACGATAAGATGTTACTTGCGTTAACATTTTGCGGATGGAATGATACGTAGGCTATCACATGAGGGTTATATCTACAATGTGTATGTGGAATCGAACATTATGTACGTCGAATTTATGAGAATGACATGAAGGGTGACTTCCAATTGCCTTTGTTTCTGGGTAAAATGGCGGCATATCTCATTTCTTGTAAACTAGACTCGAGCAACACGACACGGAAAACGAGCATTGAATGGACAAATTCCACAAATCGAACAGCCTCGTTTCTTTTCACAGCAACACGTTAGTCCTTAACATAGACTTGGCAGGTCCATTAAATCACTTTATTTCGCCATCGGTTCATACTACAGAACGAGTTGTAGAGTAGCCTACACAGACTGCAGCTCTGTATCCGATTATAGTGCACTTGCATGCAATAAATAGAATATGGAAAGCGAGTGTTACTGCATTCTCTGACTATATATTTATAATAACGACGTATAGTAGGTATGTTGTTTACATTTTGGACATTTACTATCCGATCCTTTGCGTTCGACACGTCGGTATTAATTCCCGTTGCATAACAAAAACAATACAAATATACAACTGTTTTGTGGTAATGTCGTTCTATAAACCTGAAACAACACGTTTGTAATAATAATGACACGCCGCAAAGGGGCGCGTTCGGAGCTCAAAAGTTACAAATATGGCTTCTCCAGCTCGCCTTGTTTATACTGCTGGCACAAGCTGCGGGGCATTGACAAATTGCACGATCGTATGGTACGATTTTAGATCCACAAAGTTACATCATTAGTTAAACAGCGATAAAAGGCTATATTAGTGTCAACAGAACAACAATGTAACATGCTACCCTCATTTTAAACTTGCAAGAAACTTTGTATCCCCATGCAAGACATCAAACGAAAGATTCTCCATTAGCCCAGTCTGAAGCAGTATCAAGTCTTCCTCTTACGTCTGATGGAGTGCGGTTTCGCAGCTCTAGATGAATTCTCTTCTTCATTTCCATTTCTGAATAGTTTATCCTTGATGTGCAAAAGACTATTGAGTATAGTTATAACTGCCAACAAAACTACCACCTCTTGAAATACTCTTATTCATTCAAACTTGATCTTCTCGGTAGGCGGGAATGTTTTACGATTGTCGTCACCGTTGACCAATTGCAGGTGGCAGATCTACAGGGGCGGGATTTACAAATCCACTAACCAATAAAGTAATTTATAAAATTGGGTGGGGTTTCGTTATGAGTGTTAGTTAATTTAAGTTTTCATGAAGTGTATTATAATGTGACATTTCTTTTGTGATGTTCATTCCTCCTCCTAACCCCAATCGCCACCACCTTATTTTTTTGTGATCATCCTAGTGTAAACCTTAATATGACATTTGCTGCAAGTCTATCTGCACGTATGATAATAACACGACGTGTAAATGTAGGCTACTTGATATTTGCGGAATAATCGTACCTGTATTAACAATACCATAATAGGGACTTTTCTTAAGAATAACAATAATATAACAGTCTTACGTTTTCTGATATTTAAATAAGGCTCCTGACGACGTGAACTACACTTCCGTTTAGAAACTCGCCATGAGCCTGAAAGAAAAACAAGGTCACCTGACTGCCTCAACGCCATCTTGACATTAACGTGGGCTACATAAATCGACATAGATTTGAAATAATTAAAATCAACAAAAGCTTTACCTATTACCGGAGTCCGTTGTTTATAGGACGTCGTCATTGTTAAAGAAAAGTGCGCATAGTATTTGCATGACCACGGTGCTTGTGCGCGCACTTGTTTGCTGTCTTGAGAGTGAGCGCATTTCTTTGAAATCTCTGTCGCATTTCTTTGTCATGATTCATGGTTTTTCGACAACCTCTCGCGTTTGATTAGAGTCTTCCTCCAATCTCGACAAGAATTTCCACATGACGCTTGCAGGATACTTTGGAACCATTTTGAATATTGCTTTAAACGCAAAGGCGAGTGCTATATTTCCGTTGGGTGTGTCTCCTACTTGCCCAAGCTCTATCTACCGATGATAACTGCATAGTGCGTGCATGTATGCGCAGTCCCGACGGCCTTTCGTGTTTCCCGACCTTTCACGCCGCCTACACAAACCCACGCCTAGTTTCACCAAACCGCACAGAGGGTGGTCAACGTTAAGTCCTAATACAACATAACAGGTTTGAATCGTTTCAGCGAGAATATTTCGAACCAAATAAAGGCCTACGGACAATAAGCTTACTGGTATTGAACACAACCATTTGAATAAACTATTTGTAACATTTTTTAAATTGCTGTTAAGTATGCATTTTTATGTTTCTTGTATGCAGTGGGGGGATACTAGATAAGTTTTGCAGCCTTCAAATGATCAGTTTTCCTCAGTTATTAACCTGCAGTTGACTTTCAAGGCCGCTGGAGTTCGCTGTGGGTGTCTTCTCTCCACTTTCCTCTGATGCTATAAGGTCTGGCTGTGGCCTGTAGTAGGACATAGGCATACACGTCCAACTGCTACGTGATAGGTGTATGGTTTAATGCCAGCGATGTAAATTATGTCCCTTTTTAAACATCGATATAGTGGGACATTTTTCAGATGTAATTGAAAGAACATTAAAAAGAACTAACAAGCTAGCACAACAGGGTTAGGGTAGTAGTGGTTAGGGTTAGGACAGTAGGGGTTAGGTTTGTTTTGAAAGAAGAGATTGAAACTTTCCCACGCCCGGAGATAAACCACGCCTCCCCAGAGCTGCCGTGTTCGCAGCCATTGGAAGACGGGATTAAGTGACGTAGCAGTTGAGCAGTTTGATGTGGATGTCCATGTCCTACTGTCCTGCAGGCCCTCCTCTGATACGTTTGAAATACGAATCTGCAAACTCCAGCCTTTATGTTTTTTTTTTCTCCAAAGTTGTTTAAATGACATAGCTCAGGAGTGTACGTGATCCTTATTTTATATTTAATGTAGGCCTATATATTTCCTTGAACCATAGCAGAGCAAATCCGATCTGCATATTTCGAGAATATAATGAACTAGGTCTATATATATATATATATATATATATATATATATATATATATATATATATATATATATATTTTAGGCTACCGATTGTTTAAGTTAAATGAATGCATTAGTGTGTATGTTCTGATGGACAACCTAATTCGTAATTTCGATGTAGTTTACTTAGTCTACCACAAGGGATTGCTCTTATTTCAGAAAGCATTTCTAAACCGCCCTACTCGCCTGTATTATATCACCAAGGACGTTTTACCGTCGTTGCCTATTTTCTCTTTGTATATGTCAGCATGCATTCAGTATCTCTGTATAGGCCTACATTTTGTAATGACTGATTTAAGCAAGTTAATCATGCATCATATTGGGAGGTCTTAAATGTAGTGTACACAAAAATATCACCTGACGTTTATATTCGCATATAAAAAAATAAAAAAAAAATCAGTTGTTCAAGTTAAACACACACGTTCAGTCTGTATTCCTAGAAATTCGGTATAAGTTTGTTTAAAATTAAACAATGACTTGATTTTGTACAATTAAATAGACAAATAAAATATAAATGTGTATAATTCAAATTGGCCAACGTATTATCTGGTAAGTTAGTGTTTGCTTTATAGCTGTGTTCATTTATTTGTGACTACGTTTTGAGCATAAATTCTACTCAAAGCAATCTTGTCCACAAACTAACAGGAAACCACCCAGCACATCTCTCGAAGCTTATGCTACATCCATCCACCTCAAGAAAACATTCCCACAACAATTTAAAATCTGAACTTTCTTAATGTAGGCAGATAAGAGGAAAACGTTTTATAACTACAGGAAAGAGTTCATACACTGAAATGACATTGAATTTGTTGCATGGCTGATTACGGCTTGTAGGAATAGTAATATAGTAATAGGAATAGCATGTAAACACATAAAGTTGCAATCTTCTGTTTGGAAATTCCGTCACACCTTTGGATTGATGAACCACTTAAATTAATCCAAAATGAACCCTGTTCTTCAGAAATGATCTTCAGAATCTTGCCAATTTTGCTAAAGTTGATGATTTCAATGAAACTGGCAGCAGAGTCCTGCACATTAAAGCCCTGCCATTTAAGTTGGATGCCATTATGTGTGGGAGTGGCAGCTAAGGATCAAGCTGAGGTGTGTGCAGAATGTGAAACACCTATACCGGAGGTCATTACAGCAGAATTAGCGTCTCAGCATTGTGCCAGGGCTACCAGATGGTCCACAGCATGCATGGAAGTAATTCCTTTGGCTGTTCGGTTAGTGAACCCTTTGGCTTTTTCACTGTATTAAATTCACATTAAACCGGATGTGCCCAATGCCTTCCAAATGCTCATTTTGATAACAATGCACTGTGCAATTAAGAAATAATACTAATAGTCCTGTTTATGACTCACATATGTTCCTCGAGCTTGCTCTGTTAACCATTAAGAGCCCTGTTGGGCACTTTTGCTGACATCTGGATGGATATATGACCTTTATTGGGATATTCAAGTGGGGATAATACAAGTGACTATTAAACAGGTACCAGAAAGGGATTGGCACACTGCTGCATTGGGAACAAAATCTATTCTATATTTTTTCATTTCAGATGTTTCTCCTCAGGATCCCAGCCTGAGGCCATTCAAACCTATGCTCAAACCCACCGGGATAACAGACTCTCAGCTGGGCCATGCCTAGGATGTTGATGCTTTTAAAGTATGCCAGTCAGTGGACTTGAAGAATATCAATGAAGTTTGTTGTGGGATGTTGCACGTGGATCTCCACCTGGAATTGCAAGTGAACCAGACGCTTCTCCCATAGCGACGGGCAGACAAGCACTTCCCAGCCGCTTTCAGATGATAGCTGCTGTCCTAATGGGCCAGGACCAGTTCATGGTCTTGACCTGCTTACTCTGATGATAGCTACTAACCACCTTTAAGCTTGTCTTTTTTGTATGCATCGAAAGATTTTTATACAAATGCACCAAAGTTTGGTTTGATTGAGAAGTTTTGTTTTGGTGAAGAACAGATGTTTCAGGATTGTGGTAGAAATCTAGTCCATAAAAAAATCCATTATCACCCAC
The DNA here is from genome assembly GCA_900291075.1 of Melanogrammus aeglefinus. Lineage (NCBI taxonomy): Eukaryota > Metazoa > Chordata > Actinopteri > Gadiformes > Gadidae > Melanogrammus > Melanogrammus aeglefinus. The sequence goes on along the minus strand of OLKM01001314.1, from coordinate 83,576 downwards.
TAGATGTATAGCCTAAAGTACACAGCTATATATAACCATCATCAGTTTGTATCCTTATTTTATAGCAGGGCTCAATGTACACTTACAATGTACAGGGTAATTTAATGCCGTTACAGAGACTCTGCCATTATTTTTGTAAAACAAATGTGGTTGTATGTGTGTACCAAAAAGATAATGATCTTAGCATCTGAGCACAACAAGTAAAGGAGAAACGAGCATACCCTGACTTATCATGCCTGTAGCCATTCATTATTCATACTAATTAATGTCGGCAGTTGGGAGCACAACCCTGTAATGCAACACTGATGCAGGCAAGAAATACGTGCACACTAATCTCCACCGGGTATAAATGTAGACCTACGGACTTCCTCCTCCAAACCACCTTTAAGTCTCTTATCTTTAGACTCTATTATTCTTGTTAATGTTGCCATGCAATGCCAGCGTACTTGGGTTTGTCTTGGGGATCACACCAGAATGATGTGAATGTGATAAAGAAAATCGTTGTCAATTTTCAGTAGTCCAATAGTCCACTTTATTTTCTTAATAATTTTCTTAAAAGGCCCGGGGCATTCCCCATACGTTCTCAATGTGTCTTCCTCTACAAAGCAGTGGAGAAGATAGATGAGAAGTAAAAACAAACTTGATAGCAGTGGAATGAAGGGAGGAAGAAGGTCACATGCTGCTTACTGTTGATGGTAATGCACTCTGCAGCCTTGTACTACAATTAAAAATTAATGAGCTTTCTCTGGCCCGCTCAACTACAGCGGCCAGCCTTTGTGTCTGTTTCACTGTCAAGCCTTTCTATCCATTTGTTCTTCCTTTACAGCAACACTGGTGCCATCATTCATACTCATAATAGCTTCCTACAGGGTTGCAATACCCAATACACCCAAAAATACATCTAAATAATAAAAATAGCTTTATTAAATTATTAATTGTATTCCTGGATTGCCAGAAATAGTCCTAGGAGCAGTAAAGGTAGCCAGAAATAACCATAATATATTTTTTTATAACGGCATCATATAATCATCTTAAACCATCCTAGCCAGTGCTGTCAGACAAGTAACTTAAATAATTCCTTCAAAATTCTGCATAAAACAGCTCCTCCTCCTCTAAACTCATTCATAATCGAACGCAACTGCAGCAATCAGATCACGAGAAGCACCACACGAGGTGACCTTCTAATCCCATTTAGGAAAAGCACATTTGGTCAACAATCATTTTCTGTTAGAGCAATACAAAATGGAATTCACTGCCCGTCACTATCAAAGTTACATACTCCCCCCTTAACGGGACACACCTTAAAACATGGCTGTCCGACAACTATAACTGCACACACATTAATCTTGAGACACGTGAGAGGTGACGTTCATGGCCTGTCTTGTATGTGCTTTGAATGTGACCTCTGTGGCCTCTTTTCCCTTGTCCATTGTTTTTGTTGCAACTGCCTCGACGTCTTTGCCATCACCTGTGCTTGTTTGTTTGTTCCTGCTCCAATTGTGTGCAATATGTTTGGTAGTCTTTTCCCCTTTTGCTTAGGCCTGTTGTAATTATAAATGTAATGTAATGTATTTTATTCTTATTTCCTTTTTATTTTACTATGTATTTTAGGTTGCCTATTGACAATTGGCCGGGGACTACGGGCTAAAGCTGCTCCTATTACTGTACAGTTAATCAAAGGGGACTGTCCACGAAACTACAAACAAATAAACTCAACAAAAAAATATTAAATATGCAAATGCAAGGTGAGTCGCACTAATCCACAATTGTGGGCTTTTTAATGTTCTGGTAATGCTACAGCATGCTACTTTGGATTGTTTAGTAGTCACCTGGTGGTGAGTTCTTTCAGGGAATGGGAGAAGACTCTGGACAGACCTGGTAAGCCCAACGGGTAGTGCGGGTGAATTGGGAACGTTTGGAGGAGGCCCCCGTCCTACGGATCTTCAACCCACACCTCCGGTGGAGTTTTTCTGGCATCCCTGTGGAGGTTGGGGGCATTGAGCCAGAGTGGGCAGTATTCAAATCTTCCATTGCAGAAGCTGTGCCTGTAGCCTCAAGGTCTTAGGTGCCTCAAGGGGTGGTAACCCTCGGATACAGTGGTGGACAACTGTGATCAGGGAAGCCGTCCAACTGAAGTAGGAGGCCTTCTGGGACATGTTATCCCGGAGGTCTCCTGAGATAGTTGCAGTGTACCGACAGGCTCAAAGGGCTGCAGCCGCTGCTGTGTCAAAGGCAAAGCAGCGGGTGTGGGAGAACTTTGGAGAGGCCATAGAGAAGGACTTTCGGTCGGCACAGAAGTGTTCCTGAAAACCATCAGGCACCTCAGGAGGGGTAAACAACTCCACAGTGGCAAAGCCCCAGGGATTGATGAGATCCTTCTAGAAATCCTGAAATCTCTCGGTGTTGAGGGGCTGTTTTGGTTGACCCGCCTATTCAACATTGCTTGGGAGTCCGGGACAATGCCAAAGGAGTGGCAAACCGGGGTGTTGGTTCCCCTGTTAAAAAAGGGGGACCAGAGAGTATTGGCCAATTACAGGGGTTTCACGTTAATCAGCCTCCCTGGTAAGGTCTACTCCAAGGTGCTGGAAAGGAGGGTTTTGCCCGACAGTCTACCCTCCAATTAAATAGGAACAATACGGTTTCCGTCCCAGACGTGGAACTACAGACCAGCTCTTAACTCTCATAAGGATCATGGAGGGGGCCTGGGAATATGCCCATTCCGGTCTACATGTGTTTTGTGGATCTGGAGAAGGCATATGACTGGGTCCCCCGGGAGATACTGTGGGAGGTGCTGTTGGAGTATGGGGTGAGGGGGTCATTAGGGCCATTCAATCTCTGTACTCCCGAAGCAAGAGCTGTGCCTGCGTTCTCAGCAGCCGGTCCGTTGCGTTCCCGGTAGATGTTGGCCTCTGCAAGGGCTGCGCTTTGCCACCCTAACTGTTTATGATATTCATGGACAGGATGTCGAGGCATAGCCCTGGTGGCGAGGGGCTGCAGCTCAGTGGTCTGAGGATCTCATCACTTAGCCGCTGACCTTCAGTACTCACCGTATCAGCTCGCTGAAGGTGAAGCGGATGGGATGAGGATCAGCACTGCTGAATCTGAGGCCATGACTCTCATGACTCCGGATGAGCGGTTTTAAAGACGAGATGAAATGAGATACACAACTATGACTTGTACGTTTATGGTTTATAATAAATATTGTTTGATTGCAGGTAGTCTTCCCTAAGAGATCTTGGATCCTAATGTTATTGGGTGCACATTACTGATTTCTCCACTATTAAATAACATGTTGGTGCACGTGTGACTGTGTGTGTGTGTGTGTGTGTGTTTGTGTGTGTGTGGTGTGGTGTGTGTGTGTGTGTGTCGTGTGCGTGCATTGCTGTGTGTGTGTGTGTGTGGTGTGTGTGTGTGTGTGTGTGTGTGTGTGTGTGTGTGTGTGTGCTGTGTGTGTGTGTGTGTGTGTGTGTGTGTGTGTGTGTGTGTGTGTGTGTGTGTGTGTGTGTGTGTGTGTGTGTGTGTTTGGGTGGGTGTGTTCTGTGGCGAGAAGGCAAAAGGGGTAGATATAACTTTTATGGGATTAAGAGCTTTGCTCATTTGCATGGCCTCTCTGTGTTTTAAACATAAGGAGCACATTTACATCATTTAACATCAATTATTCCATTAATAAGGGAAGAGTATCAAAAGGTCTCGCTCCATTTGTTGTTCTTTAAACCTTTCTTCATAATATAGCAGCCTTAGCGTTATGAAAGGGAAACAGTTAAAACCAAGTTATAATTCATATTTGTCTTCTAACTAAAAATGCATATCTGTTAAAAGTATTTGATGTACTTCTTGTTTATTGCTTAATCAAAAAGTATGACTTTTGTTTAATGCTTAAAAAAAAAGTCAGTATTATTTGGGAAATGATTTTCTGTTGAGTTCCTCTTTATTACAATTGCAGTGTGGGATGTTATGCTTAATCATAATTTCACCTTTAGGCTCCAAAGTAATCTTTTATGACACTGGCAAGCTGTTTGATAACTAGGAGGGGGAAGAATTCGAGGCACTAAAAATAAGTACTTATGGACTCACCAGAGACACATCAGAATTTCTCTAATCTGTATTTCCCGCCTGTCGCAGGCCAACAATGAGGCTGAATTTTGGTGGACAATATGTGAGGTTGCAGGGGAGACATTGTTTGTGGTTCTTTGTAGCATCCTTTCTTACTGACAGCCCAGTACAAGTAAAATCAATACTGATATTCACAGTTGTAATTATACCAATAATAATAATAATAACAAAACAACACTTTTTGGCCCTTATGTTTACACCTAAATATCAACAGAGAAACCAAACCAAAAAACCACAGCAAAAAGAAACCCCAGCAGATGGGTTCTTATGGCAGCTTTGGCTCTATATATATGTAATGAACTGTCAATAACAAAGAATGCTAGAATTATTTTGAATCTGAATTGCGTTTAGGCGCTTTTGAAGGTACCAAAAGCGCTTATCTGTGTCTGCGTGGGGGGTACGACAAATCATCCACTACTAATGTATCGCTCCTTGGTGATGCACGGCTGCCAGTGTATGTCAGAACACTCAGTCTCCACACATTGGCTGGAACGTTTAGGGGGCCATGTTGCTACTAGAGTCAGGGTGGGGGTCAGGACACCGGGGCTGTAAGCACCCCTATTCTTGCGATGTGTGCCATAGGATCTTTAGTAACCACGGAGCGTCACGACCGAAACACAGTACTTTCAACATGAGATTCTCTGTTTCTGTACTGGAGCATTGGGGATATTCCACAGCACCCCCTACTGGCCTACCAACACCTCTAACAGCACCAACTGTTCTCTGATCCAAGGGTGGATTAGGACCAGGCTTGCTGAGCTTCCAGATAAGCCAGGATTGCTTTATGCTATCCATGGTGCTGGCTAAAACGATCCACAAAAAAAACAACTCTTCACTGCAACCTCCCATATTTATAATGTTATATATTTAAAGAAAAATGGATTGCCAAGCCCATAGTCTTCTTGTGGCTTGGAGTCTGCATCTATGATCAATGCTGTCAGCATGACTGGGGAGCAAAAGAGAAATGGAGTGAGGCTGGGCTCTCTGGAGAAGCCAACAGTGGAGTCACCATTGTCTTGATGAAAAAATGTGTGAGTAAACCTATTAACGATCATATTACAAAACCACTAGGGGATTTTGCTTAAAGCCGTAATAGGTTTTTGGGTGGTTGGTCTATTCCTTTAAAATGAAATACATTTTGTTTTCGTTCTGCCTCCTCTACCTCATGCAAACGTCAATCAATCATCCTGTTGGCTTGCTGTGAATGGGTGTCCTTTCTCCCCTCCATTCAGGACCATGAAAGTAAGGAGGACTAACCCCCTGTCTCAAATTGCAAACCCCATCACTGTACCTGATGCTGTGTACACCTGAGCATGAGCTACCCATTCTGACATGTACCAAAACAACATTGATCTTGTAAATATGAGGAATAAAGGGTCATGTTGTGATGTTCAGTAAATGTGAGCTAATGCGGGGAGCTTGGCAGATTAAACATGGCAGAAACTACCTGCCAGTGGTTTCTCAATCCACCAAACCGGCTCTCAGAAAAATGAAATGAATGTTGAAGCTTTTTGATTGATTGCAACTAAAATAGCTGAGCTTTCATCCAGCTTTCACCATAAGCTGCTGGCTTCAGCAGTTCCAAAAGTGAGCATGGTAAAGATGATAAAAGTATTATATCAACAAATTTACTGAGCAAACTTTGCATGCTTAACCATATAGATGCTTTTAGCATAAATCTACCATACTGTCCATCATCCATCTTTGCTGCCGTTTAATTAATTGGGATAAACTGGAATCTTACTGTGTTTTATTTTGTGTTGGTTGTCGGTTGAAAACTAGAAAAGTTCGACAAAAGTCATTTTGTCATTTTGTTATCAATAATTCTTGTTTTCCTGTCAGCCTTATCTCAAAACTTTTTATAGAAATGAATAGAAAGCTAATTATTAATTACATTCCTTGCACCGTTTACCTTCTCTCCCTTTGTCCATGAGCACCTGCAACACAACTGCTTAAAGGAAATTAACAAACACTGCAAGCCATTTCCCATGAATCTTTTATGACCCGAGGAGACCGGAGACAATAAGAGACAGGAGAAGCACGGCGACTCTGCTGCCGGGGAATCAATCAACTGTCACTCATTCAGCAGCCATGGCAGGCGAAGAATGCGAATGCCGTCTTCCTCGGCATGTCATCTGCTTATGGGGAGAGGGGTCGGATGGGGGAGGAGGGAGGACTGGTAGGCTACGAAGCAGTAGTGAACCCTCATGCTTATGAGCGGCAGCCAGGACAAGTTGTCATGTAAGCAGCAAATCCAGGAAATGGTTGTCCAAGGTTGGATTCTTGTTAAATTCAAGGAGGTCCCCGCATGTTGATAATATGACTTCAGTCCGCTCCTCCTCCACCACCAATCTTGTCCATTCCTTGTCAACACCACCCCCACCACACAATGATGGCCACTATTTATCATAATGCTAAAAGGCGTGTGTCTGTTGAGTTCATTACACATGAGTCAGGGTGTGTCCTTATGTCTCTAGGTCGTTGCTTCCCAGATGTCTGCTCTGTTGCTGGAATAGTCTCTGGATGCTTGTGAGCCAGAATTGCACAGTAGTCGACATCAATGGATAGGAAGGAATTTGTTTATCGGGTTGCCATGGATACCACAGAAGATCGAAACATGGTCAAAAAAGGTAAAAAAAAACATTATTAATAATGTTTTTTGTGTATCTGTTTATGTGAACTCCGAATCACCGTATATACAGTAAATATGTTGAGCACTACCCATCAATTTATATTTTACAAACACGTTTAGAAATTAAACACATTCTAAATTAAATCGTAACATTTTCCACAATCTTTTACGTTTCCCTAATGCTAATAGTATCTAGACTATTTTCCACTTTCAGACATTACATTTCTATTTCGTTACCTTTGTCTGTTTGTTTTTTGTCTAGCCACTCAGCTTACTTCGCTTCTCTCATCAACTTAAACGCATCATCTGCTGGGTATACTCCCAGCCCGGTGGGTCTAGTTGGACAGAAAACTTTGCCCCTCAATAAACCCATACAGACAAAATATGGTCTGTAATGGTACACTTAAATTAAGCGGGTCATGTATTCATTTGCCATACCTGATTTATATCAAAACGTTTTGCATTCTTCGAAGTTTCTTACATGAGGGATTCAAACATTCTTTATTGGATTGATTAGAGAGGAGTTGCATCGTAAAACCATCCCCATGTCAGCATAAAATAATTGAGTTAGGTTTATTCTGAATTTCACTGATAAAGTTTTCAGAATGTCTAGGGCAATGGTGAGACTCCTATCTTCTCATATTCCTCCTTCTTCTCCTCATCCGCCTCCTGCTTCTCCTCCTCCTCTTCCTCTTCCCCCACAACCTCCTCAGCGCTGTCTGTCAGTTATTTCTCTTTTTCTTGTGCCTCGGGTGATATCAGATAGGGGAGAGCAACACATTAAAGCAGTGCCTCTTCCACCCCCCAAAGTGAAAATGAGAAACTGCAGCAGAATACCAATAGCTACAGATCAAATAGGCTGAAGGGATTCTGAGTGACTTATCTCAGCCTCTCAGTCAGCTGGGTTGGAGTCAGTGCCTGCTACGACCCAAACATCGGAACTTAGACCCAGTGAACCTGTGACTGCGATGTAATGAAAAAAAAACATGCACACTTGCATGCATGGACGCATGGTCCAACACACACACACACACGCACGCGTGCGCGCACGCACGCACGCACGCACGCACGCACGCACGCACGCACGCACGCACGCACACACACACACAGACCCCCCCGCCACACACACACACACACACACACACACACACACACACACACACACACACACACACACACACACACACACACACACACACACACACACACACACACACACACACACACACACACACACACACACACTCAGACAAAATTTTTTTTCGTCATATAATACAGCACATAAATAATATCCTTTCACATCTGCCTTACTCACTTCTTCAAAGTACAGAATTAACTGTAGTTATATATTACAATAATAATAATAATAATAATAATAATAATAATAATAATAATAATAATTCATACCGGTAATTTATAATTTTACTTCCCATTTCTCAGCACCATATAAGATTGATTTAATGGCAATTATTTAAGATAAGTAAATTTCCTTTTTGTATGGTATTGAATCTGAGTTCTTGTGCTTTTTAACGAGCTTTAAGTGCCTGGTTACAAGCAATAAGTATGCATTTTGGTGTTTTGACATTGATATCAAATAGCATTACATTACTGTAAGAAGCCTTATCCGCGCCCCTTGATTGGGACACATTGTCCTTGACAGCACACGTCCCAAGAGACTTTCTGCCAAGCTGAGAGCCAAACATCTCCTCCATTACGTTGTGTTTATCCAACCCCTAAACACTGTTATTATCTTTAAACCACTTTTAAAGTCCTTTGTTTCCCTATATTCCCAAGGTGGCCTGTTTCTGCACAGTACCTTTAATCGATAACTATAATTTGTTAAGGAGGCGATATATTGTAGTAGTCCATCAGGAGACTTGCTCTGTCATCATGACAACAAAGCCAAGTTTTTTTTTTTGAAGATGGCTATGTATAGTATAGTCCTTGATAGCAATTATAACAGTAGTCTAATGTTTTAGTGTTTTACTATGCATCACATTGGGTTTTTTGCAACGAAATGGACTTGGTTATGTAAAGATGAAATGAGCTTCAATCATCACAAAGCCTGCTTATAATTTAGCCCTGAGGGATTATTTACTTTTCATTAATATTCACGAGAATACATCTGGAATTGGGGAGGGTGATAATGGGATACAATATGAGCAGGTATCCTATTTCTTGCTATGTACGTATACACACCTTCACTTCTTGGGATGATGTCGTCTTCCAGGTTTTTTTTCGATCTTTCAAACAGCAAACTACAACAAGATCTTCTTACATCCTTAATTCATATTTTTAACTTGGGCAAGATAATTTAGCTTTGTCATATTTTTGATTGGCTTATTTGAGGGGATATTCTTAATGTTGTGTCTATTGTTCATTTTTGTAGTAGTTTATATTCTATGTCTATTTGTATCATTAAGTATCAACACATATACATACGTATACTTGTTTGACTGTCACGACACTCTCGTGAAACCAGACTAAATACATATACAATTTGTCTCGAGTCGACCCAAAAGCATTCAATCTAATTATATGTTATTGTTTAGATAAAACGAAAGAAAGGATATTAGATTTATATAAATAATTTAATATAGCATAGACCAGCGGTTCTCAACTTTCATAATGCGTACCACCTAAGAAAATATTTGTTTCCCCAAATACCAAGACTTTTATAAAATATAACAAAATACAGGCACTATTCATCTATGCCCAGCCCATGCATGAGGCACATTTATTTTATTTTATTTTTTTTAATTTATATTTATTTAACTCTTGTCAGCTGTACAAAGTGGTAGTACTAGAACAGACACACACTCACACACACACTCGCACGCACGCACGCACGCACGACACGCGCACACACACACACACACACACACACACACACACACACACACACACACACACACCACACACACACACACACACACACACACACACACACACACACACACACACACACATACACGACGAACAAACACAGCAAGTGTGAACATGAAGAATAACAACTCTATACCTACAACCTGTTTGAAAAATGTTAGGCTAATAGAAATAAGATTAATGTTGACCAGCACGTTGATGAACTTCCATAAGCCTACTGAGGTCAGCTTCAATCTCAGGTGTGCTCAGCATCAATTCTGCTTCTGTATTTCTATGATGAAAAATGAAGAGAAGTCTTTCTCACACTGATATGTGGTCGTATACCGAGTTCAGTGATGGTGTGATTCAGATGCCTTGGACGCCAGCTTTCAGAGTCGGAAGTTGGGAAATCTCCCAACTTTCTTGCGGCATTTCTCGGAGGCACGACCCCTTTTTGTCTTCATCTCTCAGAATTCTGAGAGTAGACCGAGAGCAGTGACGACGCTCTCAACAAAATGGCTGCGCCTGTAAATAGATTTACTTTCTTTGGATTTGTACCACGTTGGTCATTTTCATGTCGATTTTAAATGGTCTTAGACACATGATTACATTGCTGCTTTATTCCGGTCACCAATTAATGCATTGCACGGTCTTGCTGTGCATGCAACACAATGTAAAGTTGTGCGTGTTTTCGAGCTGGTTTGCTAAAGAGGCTTATGTATGAAGGTATTTTTGTAGCAAAAGACTTTGGCATGCGTAAACTAATGTCACAAATGGGTAACAGTAAATTTGAAGTCGTAAATATTTATTTTGCATGTGTACACTAAAGTCACAAATGTGTAACAGTAAATTTGAAATCGTAAATATTTTTTCTACCAGTGTCAACACAAAATAGGGGCTACAAGTTCACAAGTCCTTTGTTACGTGCACAAATCCTATTCAGTATCCACAAGAAAAACCACAGCTGAGACTCGTAGCAGCAGATTTGAGCAATTGCATCGATGGACTTGTGCTTGCTCATTAAAATGCTCATTGAACATAGCGATCGATAACATTTAATTTGTGAGGAAATATTTCACAGATGTGCAACTTCTGATGCATTAGTTAACATTTGGTTATGAAACACGGGTGTGTGAATGAGTTTTGCACCAACTGTGCTGCAATGATTGCAGCAAAAGTGTCAAGTGCATGACTCTGTGAGGTTGTGATACACAGAATAGGATTTGTGCATCTGTAACAAAGGACTTGCAAACTCGTAGCCCCTATTTTGTGTTTACGCTGGTATATATTTCTGACTTCAAATTTACTGTTACACATTTGTGACTTTAGTGTGCACATACAAAATAAATATTTACGACTTCAAATTTACTGTTACCCATTTGTGACTTTAAGTTAACGCATGCTAAAGACTTTTGCTACAATAATACCTTCATACATCTCGTACCACCAGCGGCACGCGTACCACAGTTTAAGAACCAATGACAAAATAGTAACAACGAGTTTCATTGGTTTCTCAATCCACTCACCCTCTCGCATTATCTCGCGATGATTGAGAAAGAGCTGCGAGAGGCTACTCGCTCTAATGTGTGGTCAGTCACTGTTGTGGAAGCAACGCGTACAAGCTGGTCTACACAAGAGGAGGCATTCTGAGAGAATCGTCCCCAGTATAAACTTAGTGGTCCGAAGCAAGACATTCTTTGCGGCTCTTCGCTGGATTTTTTTTCTTGAAGTGAGTAAAGTTATGATATGTCTTGTTTTGTTCACTCCAGTCCTGTCGCCTGTGTAACGCTAGCTTATATTTGTTCAATTCAATCACAGCAGTACTTACAATTCACTATATCGTCTGTCAGCCACAGACAACATCGTAAAACCTAGTCAACCGCGTACATGTCATTACACGAAATCATGTTGAATTTGGAGGCGCTTAAAATAGTGCTGTTGACTGAGGAATGTATACTCATGTTAGCTTGCATGCTAACATTGTATCTTACTAAAGTCCTCCTGTTGGCTGGCTTGCTCCCCAAGGATAATGGTTGCAAACACAAGCAGTATAGAATATTTTTTCTTTTAGTTGTAAAAGGACGCACCTCTCTATGTATCAGCAAATGTGAGTTATGCGATTTATGGATCACAATGTGTTGTGTACTTTCATTGTGAAGTAATTACTTGTAATATTGCATCTTGCTCGTGCATCTACCGCTTTTTTGAGGTCGGTTGTATCTTGCCTGGAGTTTGTATCAAGCCAAGGAATAAAAGCTTTTGCTTTCCAAGCATTTGTGGCACAACCTCACAATTCTTTCCAAGAATTGTTTTTTATTAGACTATATAACCAAACACTTATTAACTTTGTCTCACCATTATCTCTGCGATTTTATTGGGACGGAGTGGAGCGTTGTATTGTACAGCAATTATACATTTTAAAGGGATCGTTTTTAAATACAGAGCTCTGTCAATCTATCTTTTCATATTTTATAAACGGCAATAACTGTTCAATTGAATATCGCGACACCATGCATACTTAAACAACACGTATTAGTGCATACATTTATTCTGCAAAAAATACATTTATCAAAACGCACTGTATTTCATTGCTTCTTCCACGTTTGACCCATCTCGGTGTCCCGCTCTAGTGCCTTCGATCAACCCATCTATTTGGCCGCAGCATGAAACGACAATGTCATTCTTCTGGGTTGGCAGCTGTCTTATGAAGAGAAAATCATTTCAGTACTTGAATGCCGATGTGTATATATATATATTTATGTTTGTAGGTTGAATCTTATTTCTCAGTTGTAATGTATATTCAGCTAAGATCCGTGACAGTCAAAATTTATCCACTAGCTCCCCACGTTTGGATATAATCAATAGCTCCAGGTACGATACTGTGAGTTTTGTAAAGTCATGCCTGGCTCAAGTGGAATCAACTATCGCAAAATGAAAATTGCCTGACCAATCTTGTGTTTATGTCTCAATAAAGAGCAAGTCACGGCATCAGTTGGCTCCTTATGATTGTTATTCGCTATGTCAGCTGGTGATTGTAGTCTATGCATTTAGCCTTCAATGCATTAAACCTTTGAATCCTGTAATCTTATGTAGCTGTTTGGCTGTGGTTGTTAAAGAGTGCTAAGTTGTTTTAAGATCGCAGAAAGTAATGATTATCCGTCACCTGGAAAAGCAATTGCACTGTGGCGATGTTTCATAGCAACGCACGTTTGTGCTGCAAGCCCCAATCTTGTACATTTGCCTTTGCTATGTATTAAAAATGTATAGATAATGTGCATAGGTTAATTAGTTAATCTCAAGCTCTATATTTATTGAGAAACTGAGCCAGGAAATAGGTTAGTAGCATCGGTCATCCGTAACGTAGCAGAATCAGGTCGTTAGGCTTTTATATATTTTTTTGGGGGGATTTTATTGATAGAGCTTTATTTAATAAATCTTTAGAGATATGGGTCTTGGCTGATGGCTGTTTGAAACTCCTGATGGTCTTCCACGAGTACAGAAGAATACATACTGCCATAATTAAGCAACAGTGATTAAGTGTATAATTTCTGATCCTTTTTTCTATTTTAATTGCGTGATTGAAGTGTAGAAATGCCACCATCTCCATTGCTGCAACTGTCATGGAACGCTTTCTAATCATAGTACTAAAAATAATGCAACATATTTAAGTATTGCTTATAGCCTATTCTGATATAGAACGTTGGACATTTAAGTATTGCTTATAGCCTATTCTGATATAGAACGTTGGACACTTGTTTTTACCTTGTTCCAGCTTTGTAATGGCTCCTTGAGTGGCCTGTATTACAATCTTCAGGTGGCAGCTTATCTGCAGTGATTTGTCTGTGAAAAACAAAGCAGATGGCCACTCTAAACTGCTGCTTGCCCCCATGCTAGGTATTTGTACAAAAATCCTCTTTATATTGCTTTTTGTGCTTTTCATTGTGCCCAGCAAAGCTACGTGGCAATGGTTAGCCTAAACATGCTGCTTTGTGTACTTTGAACCATTACAATGTTGACAAATTTCTAATCTTCAGTTCAATTTTACTGTTCAAAATACAAAATGTTTGCAGTGTTAAGTAGCTGCAAAACGATTCATTATCTAGGGGTGTATGTATATAGGGCATTTTTGTGTTTTGATTAAAAGGAATTTAATATTTCAGTTCATTCTAATTTAGTATTCCTTGCAATGGGGTGTCTCGAAGAGACAGAAGAGTAACTTTGTATGATGTTCAGTTATGAGGACACAACCTTTCCATCAAGACTCCAGGAATGTTCTCTGTGCTTAATCATGACTCCAGTTATGTGGAGATTGTTTTGTATTGGTCTAGTAATCTAGCAAACTTCTGGAGCGGTTTGAGTTGGCTCATGCTCAGGCCTTTGTCTCTCATACAGGCTGAGTAATACTAGTGCTAAGCCTGGTTCATCCCGCGGTGCCTCATAAAGGGCTAATGTAACAAGCCCTGCCCTGTTTTAGCTCCTAGCTGGACTCTTCCTTTAGTCTGCACGCCACTGACCATGATCAGTGGTCTCACTGTGACAGTTGGGAGGGGGGCCTGTTATGATAATGATGCTACTCAGATTTAAGAAGAGGTGAGAAGAAACCACCCACTATCTAATTAGAAGTGGGCTAATGATCGGCAAAATGTCCAGTTCGAATGGTAGCGTATTTGTCAAGAAATTGAGAAAACCCTTTTTTAAATGGAACCTATATAACACCAACGATTGAAAATGTAAAAGACTGTTTGAAGCTTATGTTATACTTGAGTAATTGTAGCCTAAATAGTAGAACTACTTGTCAAGTCAAATTTCTCAGATTGCTTATTTTTATTATTATTACTTGCAGTAGTAAACTATGGCATTACTTCAAAGTTTACCTTTCCTGGGACATGCTTGATAGCATGTGCAAAAAACACGTCTATATTTGCTGTTTGTTTCTAGGCTTTATTTTTGTAGTGGCAGCCACAAGACGAAGACGTCACCCCCCCTCAGTCATTTATTTATTTGTAGTACATCAACTGGATCGTGCCTGTATCACAATATACTGCCTGTGTGTTAACCAGTACACCGAAGCTAAAAGTAATGAAATGGTCTTATCACCTTGCGTTATGTTTTATTTTCCTCTCACTTTCCTATGTCTTCTAAAACCACAATTTTGACAAGCTGCATACAAATATTCTAGCCATTTTATTTCTGGGCACTTCTTGCAAGAAACCCATTTTTTCCTTAAAGCCATTTAAAGTTGAATGCTCAATTATTTAAAGTAGTCATCCTTTGGTCTTTCTGTGCTTTGTTTAGCTGACACATAAATTTCGCTGCTAGCTTTCAGAGCATTGAAGTGGCTCCAGTGGCCTGAGTTAATGTGAGCAGGCGACTACCCCAACCCACCACTTCAGAGCACAGTAGTCTTTCTGTTGGAGCCCTTGGCATAAAGGCCTTTTGCCTCCCCCACATGAAGCATTGAGTTTATAGTCTCCTTTCGTTATCATGGAAAATTGCCATTGAACGTTCTCCTATAGATCCCGTAGGTTGTGAGTTGCATCACAACTATAATCACTTTTTTACCCAATATTAGTGTTAGAGCCAGTGGTATGCCAGTTCTTCTTCCATGTCCGCGTACTTTTCATAATAGTCAAATGCTTCTTTGTCAACACAACTTGGATCTTTAAATTTGTATTTTTTTTACATTCCCAGAGTGAAAAACTTTTATAGATGTTTCAATGAATAATTCTTACCAGTGAGCTTGAACTCTATAACCATCCGACGTTGTCAACTGACCAACATTAACTGCACACATGTGTACATGCTGTTGGATAAGCTATGTGAGGCTTAATATCAGCCTTTTCTATTGTAGATTTACACTGAATTTTGTAGCCAACTAACATTTGGCCTTTCAGCTCTGCACTGGATGTTGCCAGTTGGCAGTGTCGAAGCAGTCTGTGGACTATGCTTGTCTGGTCATGTAACCTCTTGTTCATGTGACCTCTACTTGTCATCCAGGCAGTGTAACCAATTCAAAAGCGCATGCCCAGAAAACTAATACTTACCTCTCTGAAGGCCAAATCCGACCCAGGTATGTCTCCCTTCACCCATTCTCTTGGTTAAATACCAACCCCTTCCTCTACAAAAGAGACTGGCCTAAATCGACCAGACGAAGAAACAAACGGATACTAGGGATGGGAGTTTACCTGTTTTAGGTCCGCACACACACGAAATAAGTAATAATAACAAAAAAGGATAAATGGACGGGAGACACCCCTCAGTCCAGTCACTTCCAAGCTACAGCTGAGGTTATGGTAGCCATTATCCATGCCGTTCATTGTGTGAATCGGCACATAAAATGATGCATTATCTATGCATGTTTGCTTCATTTCACCAACATAGGGTTTCATGTGCTGCTGCTTTAGCATACTTGGATTGTCTTTTGTCATAGTCTTTCCTGCAACATGCCATTTAAAGAGACGGGTCCAAATTATTTTCGCTTTCCATTTCAATCCGATTCAAAACTGTCAATTAATTGTTCATGAGGCATACAACACTTTGCTTGTTGTCTTGAAGTGTCCAAAGTTTTTCCATTGTTTACCTTTTTGCTCTCCAATTGACTATATTTTTGCACAACCTTAAAAAGACTGATCATGTTACACGCCAAGAGGCTATAATATAAGGCCATAGCTGTACATAATTTATAATTCAAGTAATCCATCCATTCCTGAACGATTACCATAGTTAAAGGGCTAATGAAGGATTGAGGATGTCGTCCTCATGCTATCTGAATAACTGGAAGTTTCATACCAGATACCTGTGTCCTTCCCCCGGGTTCTCCACAGCCGTCTTTTAGGGCTGCTTATCTCTGCGAAGCATCACTCCGGGTTTATTACAGTGTTGCCTGCAGGCACTTCATTTTATATTTTGACGCCATTTTTCCTTCATTTCCCCTTCAAGTCATATGAGGGAAATTGTGTTTTTCACTGGCTTGAAAATAAGTTACTTATTTTCCAATTTTTTGGGGTTAAAAGGGTTTATTGCGATTTTGAAATTTGGTAATTTCTGGATAGATGCATCTGCAAATTGGGGTAGTGTCATGTTAATTTAAGGTTATGGTGTACTATAAAGATAATGGATGGAAGATGCATTGTATTCTTCTCTTTACCAGCATGTTTTAGTTGAGGCTACAAATATTAGATTCTTCGGTTTGTTGTGTCTGGAATTTTAGCATGAGGCCATTTAATAGCGGGAAAGGTGCGCAGCAGACTCAAAGCTTTGATTTTTACACTGAGGTAATCGTGTATTTTTCTTTTAATGGCTCCCCACTGATCCCCAAAAATCCATATCTTGTTTTGTTTTAGGATAGTTTAACTTCAAATTTACTATTGCATTTATCATACAGTCGACCTTGATAATATTATTTGAACTGTTACATTAGACCGAAAGGGGAGCTTTCGGTCTGTTGTATCGGGCCGTTAATTTAATAACTTGTATAAGGCATTACCTTACTGTGCATTTTATATGCATTTCTTTACTTGCCAGTATACATACCTGTTCTATTGGCATTATGTTGCATTTACAATTTTATTTTGCGAACTTTATTTTGCAACGGTAAAGAAACTATAATAATTCCAATTATTGACAATTATTAGGACTAGATTGTTTATACACAAATTCATATCTATTTTTCTGCTCTTATAATAATATATGATTATTATATCTAACTGCATTTGTGCTGAGTAAAGCAGCGACACATGCAATAACCCAGCAGATGCTCCTGCGTGCTGATAGTAATGAGGTATCGGTGTTTCCCTGGTCACTGCCACTCATTTATTACATTTGTGTCAGGGTCATTGTGTCGTCTCATTTTGTTTACACCTTCGATGCCTCATCACAAATGCAGCCCCTGTCTGTTTGCCTGCAGTAAATTCTTGGGTTGCTGACTTTAGTTAAATGTGGAAGGGGATTTGCCATCCTCTGTACATTTTTGGGCTCTCCGAGGAAGTTGAAATAAGGGGCCTTTTCTGTACCTCTGTCAAGGTGGTTCTTTGCACTGTCCTCTCCACCCTTGGTCGTTATTCAGTGCTTGCAAAACCCTGTAAGCAATGTGACATTGTTGGAGCCGAGTCTGTCTTGTTGAAACCTGTAATTCTCCTCTCTATTTAGACTACCATGAAGTAAATTACTTGTTGCACCTAACTCTGCCTGTCAGTCCACTTTTAGCCCTAGAAGATTTAATACTACCGGTACTTGTAGCTGTAGTTTTACAAAACTTATAATACTGAAAGGTGCCTCCATATCATTGAATAAATACATGGACATTGTAAAACACTGTAACTAAGAATCATTTATTTGTTGCTGATCATTACGTATTGGCTTGCTTTTGGATGTCTTTTTAAGAGATTTGTGAATGACATCTGGTAGACTTATCATTGGGCACGCTACTCTGAAATTCATTCGGTCAAGGTAAGCAATGTAGGGCTTAATTTCAATGCAAATACATTGAAAAGTGAAACTGTTTTTCAGATGATCTGTGTTGGAGCACACCCATTGTCAGTTGGGCAGCCAGTGTTAAGGGGCCTACACACCGCCCAGACTCAAACCAATGGCCAACTGCCTTTATCCGACCACTGCCTTGCCTCTTGTCTGAGCCGTTCGGCAGAAAAGTTGCATTGATACACACTGAGAAGACTACTCTCTTCTACATAGTAGTGTGTGCGTTCTGCGCTTGCGCAAGATGCAGGCGCGAGTCTCGTGGCGTTAGTCCGCCCCTCCCACACACCATGCTGATACGCTTATTGTAAGTAGCAATGGCCAAGGTTTTTCGAATATTCAAAATGACCTGGGTATTCGACTTTAGCTGTAGCGGATTTTTTTAATTTTTATTTAGTTAATTGAATATTATTCATTAGCTATATTAATTACCTATTGTTCATAAACTTGTATACTAATGCCATTTAAAATATGTAAAGTAGAAAGAAAGAAAAAACACAATTGCAATACATTGGATACATTTTTGTGCCTTTGCGCATCACATAGTTTAAACTTGCAGGCAGCGTGCACACTAAAATAAGTGAGGAAATTTTTGGACCAGGTTGGTGAGAAAAATTTGCAATGTAAGCACCTAACCAATTAGAAGCCAGACGCCTCAGACGCCAACGCTCTCTTACTTTGCATGTTGAATCAGACCAGACACCGTCCGTGCGCTTCCAAAAGCTTCCAACACAGCTGAATACACAGAGAAGAGTCTGCCTAAACGTTTCAGATGGCCAACGGTTGGGCCAGTGTGTAGCAGCCTTTAGGGAACTGCAGAAGATATGGCAATAGGCGACATGTTTATTCTTGTTGCTGGTAAGATTCCAGCACTTTGATATCAAACTTAATTCTTGACCCTAGTGAATTAAGACGTTGTTAAACGACCATGCATAACTTGTTCATTAGTATTTGAACTTTTTGGGTCCAGACATTGTTCCCAAAAAGATAATTTCTAGTGTTGCACTGAAAGTTCTTAAAGGACAGTACTGGTCTGCATGATCAACTCATCATACCAATCAATCCTAGCTTCACTTAAACATCCCCAACATTATAATTTGTTAAAATAACTTTGTTGTACAGAGTCAGTCTGGTGGTCAGCATGCGAGTCCAGTGTGTCTAGCGGTAGGCATAGGGCATTATTTTAATGAAGTAGTAGTCTGTCCAAATTGTGCCCAGATTGCTGTGTCCACACACCTTATCAATCCGATCAGATGCGAGCCTGATGATCTCGGGATGTGGTCTAGCTCATTAGATCACAATGTGAGCAAGGTGTGATCTGAGACTGACTAGAACTGACAGCTAATGCGTCCTGGCGTGATAAGTTGATTAAAGTCGCATTGAAACAAGTGTTATCGAGACTAGCCCGACTGAGATGTAAACTCTGTGGCTCTGCATTAGTCAATACAATGATTACTAAGGACATTGTTATTGTATACCAATCTTTTTTGTTTGAGATCCACTTGAAATGGCTCTGCACACAGCATCTGAGCTGAAAAGACCAGCTTAGCAAAAAATAATGCTCTTCTTACGCATATCCTAGCATTTCTATGCATTTTGCTCCAATACAAACGTGTCACAACTCTTGGTTTGGGAAAGGCTGATTTTGTAAATTAATGTCAATTTGAGAGCGAGAAGTTATTGCTAAATGTATAATGATAAATATGTCTATTTCGTTTGAATGATTACCTGTGTGGGTGCAGTATATTGTTATATAGCATCAAAAGTCTTTGGAAGGTTCCCCGCTTTCCTTTTCAATCTGGCGGTTTTGGCTATTTAAAATTCTGAACTAGTCGGTGGCCTTTTCAGAGATCTAAGCGGCTTGTGGGGATGCAAACCTTGTCTCCATGCGGGAGGCAGCCTCGGTACAGCCCTCTTCCCCCCCCACAAGACCTCACATCAATGTTGCCAGGCGCCTGAACTAGTTCAAAGCTCCTCTACAGAAATACTGTGACTCGCTGTACGAGAATGAAGTTGTTGGTTTCGTGTCATCTAGTGTGTCGTCTAGTCTGTTTGTGCGTGTGTTTTTATTTGTGCGTTAGGGCTGCAACTCCACTCTACTCAAATTATTTTATTAGTCTTATTATTCTGACTCTTTTTGTGTGTATATTCAGACTATTATAAAGTAGGGCTGGGCGATTAATCAACATTCGATCTCTTTTGATTTTAGCATCGAACTATCACAAAACGAATATAATCGTTTTCGAACAGCTGGATACATATCTGTAAATTATTTTAGATTTTAACATTTTCTTTTTGACCATTTTTTGTATTTTTTTAAGGCGAATATTCAAAGTTCTCAGTTACTAAGTGTCTTTGGGAGAGACATGCTGAATAAATAAATCATGTTTTCAAACTCAAAAATAATCATTTGAATAATCGTGATTTCAATATTGACCAAAATAATCATGATTATTTTTTTTCTATAATCGAGCAGCCCTATTATAAAGTGCCCTGCTCTGATGCGCAAACTTCAAACTGCTCTATCGATGATGTCGATACATCCAATGATTTTCCCACCTGATGCATTCAGTTGAGTTTTCATAAATGCTTGGGAGCATATTACAATTGCACGTTCCTTTCGTTTATTTGATGTGCTCCTGGAACCTTCTGGGTTTTCAAGTCTGTAGGTTTAGTCCAAACGGATGTAAGCCCAGAGTTCACCCCAGAGATCTCCGCAGACTCTTGACAGCTGCCGAAACTCCATTTGTTCCAAGCCTTTAATACTTTCATCTTGTCTCCCTCTTGCGAGCTAGGCAATGCGGCTTCCCATCCTGCCAACCTCGTCATTGTTTTTCTCTCCTGTCTGTATGGCGAGCGAAGCCTGAGTGAGACTGAGAGGATCCATGGGTTTCCAGGTTCCTCAGTCACTGTGTTCCCGCCTAGCCTCCCAAGTCCCTGCCTGTCTTTTTCTTTGCCATGTCCATCATCGTTTCCCTTCCCCCATGGCGGAACAACACCAATTAATTCAGAAACTGGGCTATAATACGGTTACTGTTAGAATTGCCAACAGCTTTTTTTTTGTTAAAAGCAAGCAGCATCCTTATTTGGATAAATAAGTTTGGTGAGGTTGTTGGAACAAAGTGACATGACTGCAGAGTAAAAGAACAAACCCATACCACATCATACATCTTTTTTTTTGGCACTTATTGCACCTCCATGATTTTTTTTGCAAATTAAATAGGCTGCTTGCTTTAGAATATATTGTTTATGTGTGTGTATAAGGGGGGGGGATATCTGAGATTTAATGCATACATTATACATATTTTAAATTATAAATGTATGATATTGCGCTTTGCCTTTTGAACATCAGCCAACAGACTTGCATACTTTATGTTAAGGCTGTAGTCAACCAAATTATATATTCGTAGATGGAAATCTAACCAACTGTAGTCTGCACTCTACTCGCTGCTAGCCTAAATATCATGTAACTGCTGTTAGAAAGTCAGTGGGAAACTTTCAGATCCACTCTTTGTCCGATGCCAACTCTGACGGCAGAACTTCAATGTAAAGCAGGTCGCACAGCCATGGAGCGTCATTCAACCCTATCGACAGTTAAACTGGAAAGTGGACGGATTATCGCAGACAACATGAACATAAAATCTTTTGGAGAAGATTAAATGTTCAGTAAGTTACAAATAGCAGTGTTCTATACATCTTAATAGTTGATTAAACAATATGATTATTAAATCAGAAACTACAGAGCCATGAATTAAAAATATCACAAAATGATGCTATTTCTAATACAATATAGTCATGGAACCAGACAACCAACCGTTTGTCTAATATAAGGCGGGATCAATAATGTGCCAATGCAGGGGAGTGGCGTAGAGAGCTGTCATTTTCAACAACAGCAAAGATGGATCTGGCTGATGTAGAGCGCTCTGTTGATTCCGCCATTGAAAGTATTAGACAAACTAATACTACTTGCACTAAAAGAAGAACAAATAACTAAGAGCTTATGCTGACTAGCTCTTTTCTGCTGAAAGTATTTTATGTTTGTACATTTTTTTCGTTGCACAGTGCTGCGGCAACCGTTTTGTTGCTATGGTTTTAGGCCCATCCAATTGCGTCCAGAGGCATTTCGGTCTGCGCCTGTTGGTGACGCCCCTTGGATATCGAAAAATGAACTGAGAGGTTCCAGACTAATGGCAGTTTGCAATTTGTCTGGCAATGCCCGTCTAACACAATATAGCATGTCACTCAAAAATTAGGTCTGCATTTCACCCTCCTGCCCCTGAAAGTAATGTATTAAAAAGCGCCTTTTTTAAAAAAAAAAGTAGTAAAAACACTGACACACTTTTTTTTTTAGGCCATATGCTGTATGCAAAGTCTGAATTTAAACTACATAATTTACAGACTATGCACCTGAACACTTGTGACAGCCACAGCAGTCAC
Organism: Melanogrammus aeglefinus; assembly: GCA_900291075.1. Taxonomy (NCBI): domain Eukaryota; kingdom Metazoa; phylum Chordata; class Actinopteri; order Gadiformes; family Gadidae; genus Melanogrammus; species Melanogrammus aeglefinus. The sequence continues at coordinate 61,054 of OLKM01001314.1, read as the reverse complement.
TCTGTGACAAGTTGGAAGAGTAAAGTTTTCTTTGTTTGGTAAATCAACTGACTATTATGTGCAGAGACATTCAGTACTACTGGGTTGGAGGAGGTTGGATGTTGCTGGGGCCTCAACTAGTGATGGCATAGGCTGTACAAAAGGGGTTGTCTTTGGACATTCATGACATGCATGTAAAAAATCAAATGCATCAAACTGGTAAAAGCAATATCCCTCAGTTGATATTTGTTAAATGATGGAATAGAATGGAATTCTTTCTTGAAATAAACAAGGATAAATGTTGCTAACCCATACCACTTATGGCCACATTGGCAGGCTTTCACTAATCTAGAATGAGCAGGAGACTCCATCTCCTTTTAAACTGCATGCATTATTGAACCTATGCTAGGCTAGGGTATGCCTAATGGCTATTAGCCTGGAAAAGCACTTGCCTTTTCCACCTTTAGCAGATGCCAGATGGAAGATTGTGTCTTTCCTAGTGTTCTTCATGTTGCAAATGTCTTTTTCTTTTCTCTGCACGTTTTACCCATTTATAATTTAGATTCTGGGCTTGTGTGTGTTCAAGTCAACGGGTTTGCCCTAACGGGTTTGACCTGGCTGACTGATGAGCGCTTCAAAGCATTTATCTCTGCTAACATGGAGCCAGACAACGCTGGAAAGGAGGGTAAGCCTTTTTTTCCACAGCATATTTCTTGTATGGCTTGGTTACAAATGATCCAAAGCCACAAACCAGTGCAACTCCAGTCTAGTGAACACTTCCTTTAGTGGAAGTCCTCTGTGCCATGGATTTTCTTCCAGGCAAGAATTTTCAGCTGTTTACCCATGTGTTTATTTCCCTATGACAAAAATGACAGCTACAGTTTGTGTGTGGGAAGTGATTGGTGTACATATATTCATAGTACCGTGCCCCTGGGTGTAGAGTATATATCTGGCTGCTGTCACTGAGATAGAGGGGTGATGTTGCCTCATTGATTCTCTTTGGTATCAAAGATTGTTTTTCCTTCTGGTCTTGAGCTGTTCCCACTAGGGGATATTGGTTCATAAGCTGGTGTTTGGGTGTCAATGACTGACTGACTGAGAATGGGTGTATGTAATGGCCTGTGTAAGACCATGACCAAATGGAACGCAGGATTTATGTTTTCAGTTGGACAAATAGAACCATGCTTTGTTAAATAACTTTCTCGGTTGTAGAGGTTTGTGCTTGTCTTTGATTTGATATCTGAATTCAAAGTTTGTGTGACACAAATCTTGTGCACACATGATCACGGTTTCTAAAAAAAGATGGAAAAGCATGGCCAAATCTGAGCATACTTTGCAGTTTATTTGTTCCTTCACTTTTCAAACTCAAGATTCTTGGACAGTGTTCTGTGCATCAGATGGTCAACGATTACTGGCACCCTGGCAGCATGGGCACTGTGAGCGTGTTTGGCCAGTCATTCAATTCCCAAAGGAAAATGAATGCATTATGAATGATCACCAGATGGGTCTCCATCTCTCTTTTCACCACACACTGGCTCCAAGTCCTGATAGATAACTACTTGTGTCAGGCTGGCAGCAAATGAGAAGTGTCCGGAATATTTAATGGTCCAATACCGTCCAAAAAGTTATGTCCTCTGCCTAATACTTAATATGTATTCGCCGGAGAGAGTTGTGAAGTCCATGTTCATGATTCATATATACGGTTGCTTAAGAAGGGTCGATTTGTGTTAAGCAAAGGCCAAGATGGTTTCTTCTCAGTGCACATCTAATGGAAGAATGGAGCCAATCCCCCTTAACAGAGTGTCTGAGTGTATCTCAGCTTCCTGTTCATTCAATCTAATCTAGCCTTCTGCTCTGTTCCCTTCTTCATTAAGTGGCTTGTTCTTTTCCCAAAACTTCCGTGTGTGTGTGTGTGTGTGTGGTTGTGCGTGTGCTGTGTGCGTGTGTGTGTGTGTGTGTGTGTGTGTGTGTGTGTGTGTGTGTGTGTGGGGCGGCTCCTTCTCGCATGCTGGTTACTCTCCAGATGTTCCCCCTGGTGGGACAAGGGTGAGACATCCAGAGGGGGTGCCACGTTGCTCAGGGAGTGCTCAGATAGCAGGCATTACGCAGATCAAGCAGGAGTGACCCGCTGCAGGCTATTCTGCACGGCTGGTCTGCTTCCTCCTTCCAGCTGCTTGCTGTACCCCTGCCTCAAACATCAACCCAGGAACCCACAGGCTAAGAAACTAGTGGTAGTCTCAGCAGAGATATTATTTTCGGTTGTAGATGAATGTCTTATTACTTGTTGTCATTTTTTGGCATAAGTTGGATGTGATTGTAGAACTTATAATGCCCTTTTAGGTGTTTCATTCTGTCCTAGAGTTGTGCTTATGTTTGTTTAATTTACTCAGTAGCGTACCGTGGGGTTTAAGTCAGGGCCTTCAGTAACAAACTCCACCAACGGCCAACCCCCAATCACTCAGACATGCACACAAATGTCATGTTAGGTTCCGATACAGCCAAGTAACACAGCCACTGCATAATATCCACAACAAGACAGTTGATCTTCAGCAACAATATTGCAAGTGCAACGGTGGTTAATTAACAAAAATTAAACATACAAGTAGGCCTTTATGCCACATATTTTACACCAGCTATTCCAGCCATAATATTAAGGCCACAGGAGAAGTAGTGAACGGGTTCATTTAATATGCTGATTAAGCGGCATCCACACACAGTGTTACCATTAAGCCTACTGCCCAAATTCCAGCAATATATATAATATAGCAAATATATATTTGTGTTTCCAACCATTAGAGAAAATGCGTTATAAACTAAAGTACCACAACCACATTATCGCTCCTACACAGTACAAAGTAAAACTCAGACATTACCCATGGCCTGATGTTTTAAAGCTGCCTTGGTGAAGCTGTTAAGACTGCTAAATCCGGTGCTGTTCCATGTCCCCTCACTGATGTTGAACAGCAAACACGGCGAGTAGAATTGCTTGTTCTGAAAGGTGCTAGACGTTAGCCAGTCATAGCGGCTGTAGTTGCACTCTGTAAGTGCCGCACAAAAAACCTTTACCGGCCAGGATCAGCCCATCCAGCTTCTGTGTAGGTCTTCCTCTTGAAATAATATCTGTCTTCTCTCCAAACGATCGCCTTGAAAAAGGCAAACAAAGGAGATCAGAAACAGGATCGCTAGGTGCTGTGCAGGCGGTGGCCATAGTAGTTCACTATCAACTCTGTACCGCCAAAGATTCGAAATTCGCTGATGAAATCTCCGGGGGCCAGCGCCGGCATATTGCTGGGCCCTGTGGGCGTTCTATTACTACACATCAACATTTGCTTGGCTGTTTACACACGTCAGTGAAATTTATTATCCAATGGGAGATGGCAGCTTCAGCGAAAGGCTAGCAATACTTTTAGTGCTGGCCCCGCCGATCCACGTAACCTAGCTGTGATGCGTTATTCAGCTGAGCTCAGCCTTACAAAAAAAAAGTTTTCCTTCTGGAATTATGTTGCAAGTACTGAAAAAAATATGGAATTAAGGTGCGTGCAAACACAAATTAATGTCATTTGGAAAAAAATAATAAATATTATTTAGATTTTGACAGGGCCAGCAGAGAAGGCCCTGCTGGCCCTGACGGCCCACCACTGAATTTACTTATTTAAGAACAACAGTCACCAATAATCACCATAGCAGCGTGAGATTCACCCCTCTTCAACCCGAAAAAAACCTCAGATTTCAATGCATTGTAAAGGCTGTAGATCATGTGATGATCCACAACATTTATTCTGCGATGGATGGCACCTTGCTGTTTTTACAGTATGCTCACTGAACCTCTAGCCAGGTCCTTTCCTTTATCTTCATGTCAAGACGGGAGAATAAAGAATCAGTTGAACAAAAGTCAAAGTTTGGTCTAATTCCATGACATGTACCTTTTTTTTTTTTTTTTAAACCGCACCTTATCTACTATCAAGTGTATACACATTCTAGTGTGTGTGTGTGTGTGTGTGTGTGTGTGTGTGTGTGTGTGTGTGTGTGTGTGTGTGTGTGTGTGTGTGTGTGTTGTGTGTGTGTGTGTGTGTGTGTGTGTGTGTGTGTGTGTGTGTGTGTGTGTGTGTGTTGTCCTTCAGTCGACAGTCTCTTATTCCCATGGGATACTCTATTAAGCTCCCAGTTAAAACAATGTTGACTGTAACTAACCGATGTATAGTTTGCAATGGCTCCAGTCTGCTTTGATGGTTCAGTGGTTGGATAAATGGAAGCATCTGAAGGGGAGATACACAGGTTTTATCATGTCTGGCATTGGTGCAATGCTTTATCAGGGACTAAATGACGATGAGGGACAATAAAAAGACACTCCCAAAGTTAACCAGCCCTACATCAGTCCATGGGAGAAGCAGCGGGTCATCAAATGCTGCTCTATGTTGAAATGATGCTGATCATTTGATCAAATGGAGCTGGGCTTGATGGTGCAGAATGACCTAAAAGCCAATAGTGTTCCTATGCTAACTTGACAAGCCGCTTTCTCATTAGCAGTGGACCAAAGGATTTGCCGGCTTTACAGACTAGTTAAATTGCTCCTGTTTCAAACCTGATTAATTGTGGAAAAGTTTGAATGAAGGACAAAACTGGTATATTTTCATTGTATTTAGCGGTCCAGCAGCTTTCCTTATTGAATGAGGAACATTTTCTTCTATTCTTCTGTTGGAATCTTAGAATCCATGTTCGTCAGTGTCATGCAAATGCTAATAAGAAATTTGTAACATGAATAGAAAAATACAATCTCCCCAAGCTGTGCATTCATCGTCACCTAACTCCGCGGTTCTCAATCTCCAACAGTGTGAGACACTGCAGTCGCTCAGGCAAACCCTTCTGTGATTCCAGATGCAATCAACTATAATATTTCATTTTAGTGCTTTGTCAATAACACTATTTCATAGAGGGATCAATACGTTGTCTGAGATTCTGATGTACCACCGTTTTTAGTTTAGCCGCCTCTTTTTAACTGGAGCTGTTTGGACGCTTATATTGGAGAGATGAATTGCTGTGTAAAGTATCCCCTCTGTCACTCCATGCACATTGGCTTTGATGGATTATCACCACATTAGTGACCTTGCTTAAGGAATCGCTTTAATTTCATCAGCACTAGAATTACAAATACATTTTTGTTTTCTCAACACTTATTATGCATTCAGTGCCTTTTCAGTCAATAAACAATTGATCTTAGGGTATACATTTGCCTCAGTCAAAATGCATTTACATCATTCATTTTTGTTTTGCAACATATTTTTTTTGTTGAAAAGCTGCTTAGCTGCCCAGGGCCATCAATCGCTTTTTTTTTTTTTCTTCTACTTGACACCATTTCCCATAGGTTTAGGTATTTGTCAAATGAATGTGCAACTTACTCAAAGAGCTGATTGGCTACGGTACAGGAGCATATATTCAGCCAAATGGCCTTTTGTACATTAATCAGTCACTCCCTTAAAATTTGGCTTCAAAAATGCCAGAACTGTTTAGTCAATAAATGTGCAACCCTACAGCTTTTGATTATACCTAATGATGACACTGGCAGATTTATGCCAGCATGAGAGGCTTTCTATGATTCCAAAATCCACTCTATAACAATTCTAAATTATTACACTTAAATTGTCACTTCATTTAACAACTTTATTCACCCTTTTCTCTAGTACCTTACTTCATATTCCATTCGAGAGACTGTTATATGTTAATGTGAACAGTAGGAGGAAGGCTTGTAAATGGAGCAGAAAATGATCCACAATCCAAAATATGCAATGATTTCAAAATTCATAACAATTGGCAAGCAATGCTTGCCTTTTCTTCTTTTCCTTTCAGACCACTTATGCCTGTGGATGTTGCCTTATTCACGTTTTCTTATGGATGCACCATTTTATATTTTAATCACTGCTGGTAATTTTTATAGACTAGATCAATAGCAATTCTTTTTTTAATGTATTGAAAATACTACTTGTTTGGCGCTAATCAGACAGATTAACTGGGTTCGATTTTAGGATTGTTGTACCGTCTATAATTTATCACACATCACCCATCTAATAACTTATCCCTTGTCTGTTTAACAGAGAACAAAGAGGCCACGGGCAGAGACCAGTGTTGGGTGCTGGGGAGACCTGCTGGGGAGACCTGCTGGGGCCTTGTTCAACAGCATGTCCAGCTAGTTACCAGCTTCTTGGTGAATGTTTTAAAGGTCAGTACTTGGAACGATTTTCACAAACACAGATCTGTAATTCATGTAGCCCTGGTGCAAGCTGAATTTGGACTACTGTTGGTATTCTTGAAAATGAGGGAACTTCAGGATAGATGCATTCCAATTTTTTGATCAGTTATTTCCTCCTTACACTTAGGGGAACTGTTGCATATGTAAAATGTTCAGATGTACAGTCCCTAATATTACTCTTATGATCTGGGGAGGAATATCGTTTTCATCTTATTTTTTAAAAAATGTATTGAACTTTGGTGAAGCTATTAACAAAAAGAGTGCTATTCTTTTTTTATACAATGCATGTTTTATTATGCAGTTTATTTCCAAATCCTTGACATTCATATTGCATAAGGAGTCTGTCAAATTTAGAGGGGAAGAACTTTGTAATATACAAATGTGTTTATGGATTAATTGTTCCTAATTTGTAAAGAAACTATTGGCAATATAAAAAATATATAAATTCATAACAATGGTTGCATTTCATCAATGTTGCTTTAATTTATTCAGATTTCCTAATCTTGATGGGAACGTAAAGTTGCCAACAGTGGCAACAAAACCGTGCAAAATTGGGGACAGTGCCCCAGATCTGGTTGCCCTAGGCAACTGAGCTTGCGTTACCTTTGAGCATTGCTCAGTCAGGCCGGATCTCCTTTTCGAGAAATACAGATTGAGAGGCATTTATAAGTTCCTGCCATACATTGTTTAATTATGTTCTCCAAGTGATTTGTCTATTCATCTTTCTCTCCCATCTCTCACACTTTTCATAAATAGTAATTGCTTTGTAATAAATGTGCTGTTATGGCTGTATATGAACACATTTTTTAAGATATGATGCATACAATTTTTTTCTTATCTTTTTTCATTCGCACTGCAATGCAGTCGAGTGTGCGATAGACCGGAGGTAATTAAAAATGCAACAGCATTTGGGCAAATGAGCTGTACATTTCCAAATCAACACATGGACTTATTCAGGGTATCCACCTTCAGTTGTTAACTATGCATTCATTTAATGGGCTGTTTTAATGATATATATATATAGTGAATTTGTGCTTTTGGAAATAGTTCCCTAGTATTGTATTTACAAGGTCTTGGACCTGATTAAACAAAGATGTTTCATTTACTTAAACTTGAGGCTTGCTCAATCTTTATATATACGTCAAGTACCTGAAGAAACAGTTTTTTTCTTTTTACAAGACCATGAAATATCCCTCTGTGGTTCAATGTTTATGAACTATAGCAACCCAAACTCCTTGAAAAAGTGGAAATAATTATCAAAGTGCAGAAATATCTCCAAGCTGCTGTGACAGTGGCCGGTCAGCTCTTTTCCCCACCTGAGCCCAGCATAGTACATACATTATCGGCCTCCTGCTTGCTGTTGTCAAGTCAAGGCAATCAGCTGTGAAACTGAAACCTACATTACCAGCACTTGTGTAACCTGGGGCAACTTTTGTATGTGCTGGATCATTGGTGGTGGATTCGTAGTATAAGCAGGGTTATTACACACACACTATTATAAACAGAATTATACATAGATGTATGAATAATTTAGTGTTCCATAGCAATGTGAATTCCATTAGCCTGACAGAGAGGCAAGTGCTATTGGGACTGTCATACTCGTGCGATACAGTCGAGAAATGCATAGGTTATGGGAAGTAGGCAATATACTTAGTATATATATATTTAGTATATGTCAATGGTAAACTTGGGGTCTTAAGGTGTGTGTATAATGAAAAAAATAAATAAGAGAATTGTATCAAATAAACTGCATATGCCCTTGCTCTGTTCGCCATTTTCTGTAATTATTTAAAGTGTGTGTGTGTGTGTGTGTGTCTTGATATCATATTCTTGACATGTTGTAAATTCCAATTAGCATTTCTACAACAAATCTTTCTCACAGCCTTGCTTTCCCGTCCCTATCACACTCTTTAGCTTTCTCACCCTCTCACGCAGTCTCTCGGTGTTTCTCTCCCTCAACTAACCGAGTGCTCAGTCGGAAAACCGTGACCCAAGTTACACCTGCGGAGGAGAACAGTGTAAATGTCAGGGGTCTAGTCGGGGCAGGAACACCTGCGCCATGTGCAAGCTGGGTTCTGCTGTTTTCCAGTACCCCAAGGGCATCTCGGCACTCCCAGCCCCCTTATCACAATGATGGCTGCTGTTTTTTTTTTTTTTTTTTTACACCAGAGGCCAGCAGTGTTCTTTGGCACCCATCCCTGAGCTGGATGCTGCCCTGGGAGCCACATGTTCAAACAGGTTACATGGAGGCTTGTCACGCTACGGGCGCAGCGAAAGGTTACTAGGCAACATAGAGTAAAGGTCACTGAGAAGGAAGTACGGTTTCATTTTACTAACGTGTGTGTGTGTGTGTGTGTGTGTGTGTGTGTGTGTGTGTGTGTGTGTGTGTGTGTGTGTGTGGTGTGGTGTGTGTGTGTGTGTGTGTGTTTGTGTGTTGTGTGTGTGTGTGTGTTGTGTGTGTGTGTGTGTGTGTGTGTGTGTGTGTGTGTGTGTGTGTGTGTGTGTGTTTGTCTCCATACAATTCAGAAGTGTAAAAGTATCTAGTCATTTGCTCTTTCAGTGTCCAGAAAACTTAGTGGCGCAAATTTTGCTTTTTTGTATTATTCATTCTGGCACAATACTCTCAAGTTTTACATAAATTGCATAATTACCGTAACCTTTTGATTACGTAACCAAAACTACCCTTCTATATTAAACGTTTGCTGACATCGTTGCATTAAAGGGCAATTTCCTCGAGGGAGAAAAAACATTTATGTCTGTATTTGTTTTGTTTAGTTGACAGTCCCAAGCTGGCATCTTAAAACGCACACCCAAGATGAAATGAAATACCCCTGAGCCAGCGAGGGGATCAGTCACTGTATTTCATGAAGCAGCTGTCAGTGCTTCCAGAGATGCCTGATATGTTAACAATTCATCACAGCTGCTGTCTGACTTTAGCTTTACAAGCTAACCGCGATCAGGGTCCTGGCCAGTAGTTCTCTTCCTAAGAAATTGTGCAGAATTGTGCTGTGTACAATCGGGGCCTCTGTGGCCGCCTGCTTCATGACCCCGGCCTGCTTTGTTTACACTTGGCCCTGACTTTGTATCAATGCCACGGTTTCATTCTTCATGCTTCTAAAAGCGTCTTTTTAAAACAGCTCTGTACTTAGCATGCCTCAAATCCACACCAGTAGTGTGTAGAACGGTGTTCAGTTCCTATTTTAATAGCCAAGAACCTCATATTAATTTATTTTCTGTTGCCAATTTTCTTGGCCATGATGCATACCCGATCTTCTATATTGTAACACCAGTAGCCTGGGGCTCATTGTGTCTTTATCCTTTTTGTTATTATTTGATTCGACATTTTTTTTTACTGATTTGAAGGTGTTCATTGACACTATTTATGGTGTGAACAGTCCAATAGAGCAGAAAACAAGCTTAATGAGCAACTGACTTGTGTACAATATAAAGAAAGAAAAAAAAGGATCCCAAAATGTCCCAGTTCAAGGAACATGCATAGTGCTTAATGCCTGCGCCCTTTCCCTCGGACATGGTTAATATCTCTGCTAGGTAGAACAACATGCATCTCACGTTGGACCTAAGCTCTTCAGTGGCAGTGTCAGGCTGGAGGCCCTTGAGATGAATCCCAAAGAGACTACTTTAGACTCTGGACGCCTTGTAGGGCTGCACCAGTAGCTGTATATTATTTTGGCCCTGTCTCATCTCAGTCCACGAGAATAATAGAATATAAAATGTCCCTCTGTATAGTTGTTTTGAGCAGGAACATCCATTTATTTCTGAAAAAATAGTATCTAGTCACTATTCTCCAGATGCCAGGCTCAATAAATATATGAAAAACATTGTGCAGCCAGCCATTTTAATTGAGCACAGTTTCACAGTTTGTTATGTAACCGGTACATTGTTGTATTCAGATGTTTGCATCTGGGTTTTGAGCGCATCATTTGCGCTGATAATGGCTAATGGCAAATGGCTGAGGACTTGAGGACTCGACAAATAGTCGTTAATCAAAAAGTGAAAGTCTAGAAAATCTATGGTATCTCATCCTTTGCCTTGGCATTCTCCACCCGACTTTAAGTGAGCAACTGTAAGGATGATAAAATGATGTCTGAATCCCCAGTGTAATAAGTAAACTGAAATTGCCAGTTTGTCTTTGAGGCCATCGTAAACAAAAATCTGTTCTGAAAGGCATTTGAATTTGTCAAAAGCGGCTATTTCTTCCTTCCAATTTCCTGAACCTTGACATTATGCAGAAATTCTTTTTTGTTATTTTTAATCTTTAGAGGACATTTGTTTTATCTTGCAACAGGATTGCAATCCACATCCTGTCCAGCTGTTCTCTTTATTTTTAGTGACCGCATTTCAGTGTACTTTTCCTCCCATACTAAAGTTATTACCAAAGGGCTTACAGTGCAGCCAAACTTACAGAGATGAGCCGATCACCACTGGATAATACAGTGGCCCGGCCATATCACATAAGTGGATTTGGGTCAAAATGCACTATAAGCTATACAAATACTTTCTTGTCCGTGGGATTTCATCAGCTGGCCTGCCTGGGATTCTTAAACAGTTTTAGGAACCCAGAATATATTTTTTAAATCTTTGCATGTCCATCTGAAAACACCAGAGTATTTGAATGGCTAATGTGATTTACAGGATGTATAAAGATGGGAAACATTGTGTTATTTTTCTTTAGTATTGCATGGCAATGCTGTTTATAAACCCTAGGCATTCAAGATGTCCCTGAGCAGAATAGCCCGAGCTGCTGTCCATTGTGCCTCAAGCCCAAACGGAAGGATGGCAGCAAAGCCACCCCAAAAAGAGCCAATTATCTGTGGTCCGTCTCTGTGACAAGGTGGCCCCTGCATATCCCAATGGGAGCTGAGCCCATAGCCCCAGCTCCTTGCCCTCTCAGCAGTGCCAGCGTTCCCAGCATCGGCCCCATCTTTCATCTTACCACCATGCTGGCATTTCTGAAAATATCATTCAGGGACTTTTTTTTCTTTTGACATTTTCTTGTTTTTCAAAGTAGAAAAAATATGCCATAGGTGAGTTATTTTTTGTTGTTGCTCAAAACAGCCAAAAGGAAATGGAAAACCTGCATCAATAGTTAGTAGAGATGCACCCATCGATCGGACACGATCATTATCTGCCGGTATACGCCATAAACACATGATCGTTGTTTAGCCGATCAACTTGAAATTTGGCTTTTGCAGGAGTCAATCACATGACTGTGTACCCGATGTGCCGCCTTGAGGTTCAATCACTGAGACAGTAATGTAATCTTCCTTTTAACATAATTAATCTTGACTCACAATAAAGGTACGCTTAACTTAACCATAGAAAAAGCTTTTTGTTGGCTGGGTTATAGGATACAATAACCAGCCTGCATCTCAAAAGACGTCATATTCTCCCTGTGTTTTTTTTTATTTTTTTTATAAATGAATTTTATGTAGGATTGCGCTAAAAGTAGTAGGCCTAGACGTGTCATTATTCACACATCCTCATGATAGTTTCAACTACTGAAGGATTAATAACCTGATGGCTGGGCCCCACTAACTCCTGCCTTATGTGAAACTAACTTGCTGCTTTAATGGTAGATGAGCAAGAGCGACTTTCAATACGATTGTCTCTAAATGGCATAAGCAAACGCATTGACTATTAAACTATTGCAAACATAGTTCTTTAATGGCAACATAGTTTGTACAATGTGACGTAAAAGCTTTCTTGAAACCTTCACTTTTTATCAAAGCTGGACCCCCAGGCCTGAATGAAGTCGTCGACAGAACTCCTTTCATCCGCACCGAAGTCGCTGTGTTATGCAAATATAGTATAATCCTTTGCATACTAGTTATTTATGTTTAATATTATACTTGTCGTTTTGGCTCCAATTATTCGTCCCAATGAAATGGTTCCAACTTGTTTCCGCCTGTGCAAAACTCTCTAAACACTCTGAATAAATCCTGCAGCCTGAACATTTAGTGTAAGGAAGGGGTGGGCAACCTTCATGATAACTTTTGCATGACCACACAATTAATCGGATATGAGAGAAGCTACAGAATAATTTAAAAAAATATGTGTGTATGTGTGTACGCAGGCGCATGCGCGCGTGTATGTATCAGTGGAGGCTGGTGGGTGTAGTCATGGACGGGGGTCAGGGGGTCCTCCCACAGAAAATGATGAATTGGGTACATGTCATTTCCTGTATTCGGGTGCATTTTGGGGATGGCCACTACCTAAAAATTCATTCAGATTCATAGCCTATGTTAATTGAACCAACATGCATTCATCTCTTTTCATTTTTAACATGTCTACTTTGTTAAATGACAAATACAACAATTTTGTTTTAAAAGGAACAACCATATGAGTAGATTAGTATTTGTAAGTCCAAAGGGCACACATAAATCAGAATTCAATGTAGCACAAAACTGAAAAACAGTGGCCCAACATTAAGTGCAACAACTAGCATTACATTCGGTACGGTTATAGTAGTTCTAGTGGCGGCTTAAGTTGAAATCTTTCTTGACTATTGATTCTAAGCAACATTTTTCATTATCTGCGGGCTGCACTGAGTGAGGATGCGGGCCTGCGGGTGGCCCTACCCTGGTGTAAAGGAGCCTATGTGAACACGGCTGTGTATCTGGATAATGGTTTAGTGCTGCATCACAGGAGGCAGTAGCCTACACGCAAATGTTGCCTTCTGTCATTATTTGTTATGCAGAGCTTAGTAGGATAATAGCTGCTGCTTCCCAGTAGTCCTTATTTTCTCTGCTTGCGAATATTACTACTTGCAGAGCGTACATTTGATCCTGTGTTGGATTAAATCTTTGTTGGATGTGTATGTCATCCATACAGTCTATGGCTCGTAATAGCACTCTTGTCTTTAGTACGCTACTGAGAGTGTTGGGGCCCGACTCATTCCAATAAACAGTAATTCCACCAATTCCTTATCCTTTGTTATTAATGTTTAATTTACTCACACTCCTTTAAATCTTATCTTACATAAACTGTCAGAAAAATGGGTAGCTCCAGTTTAGTTAAGTCCAAACTAAACTCTGTAGTGCTCTGTTTTTACATAAATTATTGGAGGAAACCCAACAACATTTAAGCTCAACAAATTAAAAATAACTTTCATATAACACTCACTAGTAAGAACCCTTTATATAATCAGCGCTAGGGTGGGGTGATTAATCGAATTTTGATCGCGATTTCATTTTAGCGTGAAACTATCACAAAACTAATATAATGGAGTTGAAACAATCGTTCTTAGTTTTTTTTTTTATTAAATGTTAACTAGAAAGTGCAGAATAGCTGGATACATATCTGTACAATATTTTAGATTTGGATTACCGGTACTACTTTTTTTTTTCATTCTTGGGCTTCAGGGAAAACTGTAGGAAATTTGAATTGTAATAAACATCTCACACGGTTCATATTGTATTACATAGGCAAAGTCCTGCCGCAGCATGATGCTGTAATTTGCTGCTTATTTATCTAATTAGATGCTCGTTAGTAGATTATCAGTCACGCTGTAGCTTTTCCTAGACTACATTTCCTGGTGTTATTTGTGATGGAAGCCACAGTTATTGTAATTTGACTTTGTTGCTATGGCATATCGCCCCTATTGTCCCATTAGCACACTTTAATCGCATTGACCTTTCAAGCTGTGGCTGGTCAAAGCTGAGCCATTGCGATGAGCTTGGGGGAGTGTCTGTCGATGATGCATTTGCAAGCTCCCTCCGCAGCGGTGAGGTGTAATTAGTGTGAGGGAGGAGTTGGACCCATTTTTTTTTATTGATTTCTCACTGGCCTTATGAAAATCAATACCAACATGGCAGGCATGAACTATGCCAGTGTGCGAAACGCCGTTAACAGTGCCTGTTGAATCAGACCTTTGTTCTTCTGGACTCACACAGACTTCAAATGTTGATTAGTTATAACTTTAATCAGAACTTTATTATTGTGTGTGCAGAGCCCAGCCTCGGTTGCCAACGCTTTGTATTTTATCGTCCTAGTCAACGACCGGCTGCAGTTAAGATCTGACCTTTACGATGTTTGAAGGTCAAAGCACATGGGCATTCTTGGATTGCTATTTTTTCAATGATTGTGAATGTGAACCTTTTGTCCTTTATGAATCATTCCGAATGAAAATATTGCAGGAGGTCAATACGTTTTAATATCAGAACCTGCTCTGTTTGCATTCGCTGGACCCCTGTGCATCCAAACCAAAGCACATCCTCATTGCGTGGCAGGGTTTCATAAGTGGCTTTAAAAATATTTAAAAGGTTATGTATTGGGTTGGTGGAAGCACCTTTGTAGGAGGGGATAGAGTATGTTTGGATATTAAGTTACTGCAATAAGATAATCTATTGTAAATATGCGCCTCTGACATCCACATAGATAAATGACTCAAGAACAAATAAACAGACATAAATCAGATGCGTTTTTTTTTTTCTCACTTTCCACTGAAATCCAATTGCTTAAGTTCTGATACCTGGCAGGTTGACACAACACATCTTCCCTGTGTCTTGTTGTTCCAGTGAATTGTTTGCCTGTGTCATTTAAAAAGTGAGACCAATCTGTGGATGACCGACTCTGTAGCCATATCCCAGGCTGTCCGCCTACATGGCTGACGACACGCTGATTAATCTCTTTTGCTAAACACATTCTAAAATGGGTTCCCATCTCGCCTGTCGATCCGGTACACGGTGAATTCGCTCCAGCGGCGTACTTATTTGGGCACTACTAACGCAGCTTCCCCTATGCAGGGATAAGCGGTGACCATGCGCTGTCTGGCTGCGCGGGTGAACTACAAGACCCTCATCGTCATCTGCGCCCTCTTCACCCTCATCACCGTGCTGCTGTGGAACCGCTGCTCCAGCGACGTGCCGCTGCGCTTCCTGCCCCGCTCTCCCCCCGTCGCACCCAGCGCCAAGGCGGGCGATGCCAGCATCACCAGCCAGCAGCAGCAGCAGCCCCCCCAGTTGCCGGAGCCCCTGCCGGTCGTGGGCGGGTGGGTCAATTACGAGGAGATCGACTGCCTGGTCAACGACGACGTGACCATCAAGGGCCGTCGGGAGGGCGGTGAGGTCTACCTGCCCTTCAGCTGGATGGAGAAGTACTTTGAGGTGTACGGCAAGGTGGTGCAGCATGACGGGTACGACCGCTTCGAGTTCCAGCACAGCTACTCCAAGGTGTACGCCCAGCGAGAACCCTACCACCCCGATGGCGTCTTCATGTCCTTCGAGGGCTACAACGTGGAAGTCCGAGACCGCGTCAAGTGCATCAGCGGCGTGGAAGGTGAGGGGTTGTTCTGCTTTGCAGCCGATAAGTATGGGAAAACCTTGTGTTGCACGACTTCAAAATTGGGCAAAAATCTGTTGTTTGCTTTAAACAAGTTTAAATAGTATCAAGAGCTGTTTAGTATCATTTAACCAGAGGAAATGGGCAACATACATTTTTGTTCTTTGACAAGGAAAGCACGAGTATTTATTTAATTGGCATTGCACAGTGTACATCCAGTGATTTTTTTTTTTGATCGTCCCCTGCTTTGTGCTTGCTCTTGGAAAAATAAGCTGTTTTGTCCTCGCCATATAACTAGAGGCTAAGTAAGTATTCTATGTCAACCACTGCCCTGGATCTTTGTACGTTAGTGTGCGTTTATAGCTGTGCTGCAGAGGTTGAGGCTGTGTTTTTGACCGAAGAACACTTGTTTAATCCAATGAGGGTTCATTAATACTTATTTACCTCGGGCCATAGCGAATGCCCTGAAACAAAGCCTAAGGTAATTAACGTCGTTGCGGTGAATAATGCCCAGTCAGCGAGTATGCATTTAATAAATTAAATTGGAATTGATTGTTGGAAATTGCACACACTGATTGAATAGGAATGGACATGGCATCCACCTAATCTATTTTATGTCCCATTGGAATTATAGATCAATCCATCACAATAGGTGACCAAATCTCCCTAAGTATATTTGAGCAGCTCTGTAACATGAAAGGACTTTTTCCATTACAAGATACGTCATTTGATTTGATGGGCTCTTAACAAGACGTGGGCTGCAGGAGAAATGGAGTGCTCTGTCTGATTGAAGCACTGTTTATGTCCATTGCGGCTTCTCTTCTCTTTTTGGATAGGGATAGTCCCGCCTATGAATTTGATATACTCAAAGAGCTCCTAATTTGGGTGGTGAAAACGTGAACAAGGCACTGATTTGCATGCTCTTTTTGGAAGATCCTTCCTTAGTTCCTTCATAATTTTAATTTTAATTCTCTGTAATTGTATAGTTCAGACTCGCTAACAAAACGATATTACCTGTTAATCAACAGTGTAAATGTACTTTATAATATATTAGTGTTGCACGGTATACCGATGCTAGAACCTCACGCAAAAAAACTATAGGATACGCAATTTTTTTTAGCATCGATACTTGAGACTGTACTCACTAACCCGGGCAAATATAAAAACGCACATTCGCAATGAAAACGATCTCCGTCCACACTATCGTTTTCTGAATTTTTTGCATCCATGTTCCACACTGAAATGATTTTGGTTAACAGTTGTCATGGTTACGCGACTCCCGCCATGCCTCTCTGTTTAGATTACAGGCGTGAGATCAGCTGATAGTTGCAGTTGATCAGCTGGCTTATCATTTTCACTCACAAGCAAAAATATGTCTCAAACCAAAAGTGCCAAGGGCGAGTTTTTTTTTTTTGGAAACGCCGATCCAAGTACAGTTTGAACTGGCGTCTTTGCGTTTTTTTTCCCATGACTTAAGCACAGCAAGTACAGCGCTCGCCTTCGGCGTTGGACTAACGAATATGTTTGAGACAATATTTTGAGTTGTAACTGGAGATACAAAAGTACATCGTACAGAGAAATCATCATTTCCATTTCACCTGCCATTTTTTGATGAGCGTCTCGGTCTCGAAGCTTGTGGCAGCGTCATGGCAACCAAAAGTCATCATTTCTGAAAGCCTCCGTCTACCCTGACCAAACCACAACGAGAACCCAGTGGTTTCACATTTATCCACCTCAGCTATTGTTTTTGAAAAGCATTGTTTTCAGTGTCGGAATTCGCCGTTTTAGTGTGGACGGAAGGGCTGAACGGATAAATATTTATGCGTTTGTTGATTTACCCGGGTTAGTGTGGACAGGGCCTGTGAGGCAACGAGATGGCGACAGGTTCGGAAGCGCTTGCCGACAGTCCCAGGCTTGTGGAGAAAAAAGACGAGAGAAGTGAAATATGGATTATTGTATATAACGGATTGGAATAGTTCTATTCCTATCATGCATATCCGAATGTACTGTATATATGGCATTTGCGAAAGTGGTAAGCGTACCGCTGTATGTCCCTCACGCACAACCGTTATGTTGGTCTGGACTTATATGATATGTAAGGGATAATGATGTACAGAACGCCGGTCATTATCGAGAAAATAAGCCCCGACAGGGCCAACTGGACCTTGACGCGAAACGGAGAGGTCTTGCTTCGCCCTGAAGGGTATTATTTTCGATAATGACCAGTGACGTTTTATACAATATCCCGCAATTACACGGCTCCTGGCCAAATAGAAACAATGTCTTCATCCGATGAATCTTTTACAATTACCGTTCGTAGTGTTGATCAGCAGAGAAATAATCGTTGTAGACGTTGACGTTGCTTAGCAACCGAACACGCTGGGGTGGATAAGTTACCAAACTACTTGCGGGGTGATAAGAAGGTGATTCAGGCAAAAAATCGGCTTCCCTTGACAGCGGTCTAGTTCAGTGTGCATAATAGTACAGACAGACCAATTGCGAGCTACTGCAGCTGCTGATGCCATCTCTTGAAGTTAAAAATTAGCCGCACCCACCCCAAACCAATCGGAATAAGTGTAAACATGTTGATTATAGCGGACTACACCACCTCTTCTATTCTAATAGAATTATATTCCGATCAGAGAATTTTATTCAGATTGAAGCGTATTATATTTAGTTAATGCGCCTCAATCGGAATACAATTCTCTGATCTGGAGAATTCATTTATTAACGTAATTTGCTCAAAAAGCAGGAAAGGACCAAGCTGCTGAAATTTAAACCATGGATAGAGCTTGACCATTATTCATCTCTTTTACAGATATTTTAGATTTTCACAGTGGTATCGGTTCAGTATCGAGGTATTTTTCTGGCAGGTATCGTATCAAAGTCATAATTTTGGTATCGTGCAACACTATAATATATAAATATTGACATTTCCGAAAGAGATGGTGTGTCACATTGGATACTGCCTGTGCCTGCACCTTTTTCTTCTTGAAGGTTGAAATACTGCCACACCACTGAAATGACTGTTCAACAGTTGCTCTCATGCGGTAGCTCTCGTGCGTGATGTGACTAATTGGCTACTACTGTTATTTTTACGTGACACGCTGCACGCATCAGATCATATTTCTATCCCCTCCGATACCAGATCAGCGTACTGGGCCATTACCTGCTCGATGCCGTGGATTGGATCAGGACATCCCTAAATTTTGCTATTAAAAGCTAAAATATTGGGGTCAATAAAGATGCAGTCGGAGACCATAAACACATTTAAATGGCCTTAATTAAGGATGTTTTAAAAATGGGTACGATTGATTCATTCCCTGCCAGAGTACAGTTCCCCCCCCCACCACATTCCCTTCTGTTCCCATAATGCCGCGAACACACCAAGCGCGTACCTCGCGTACCATGTACGCGCGTAACGCAGCTAAAATGTTGCTTGACCATTTTGTGTCAAAAATGGTCAGATACGCGCGTAACGCGCGTAGATGAGACCGCCCAAAACTCCATCCCCCCCGCCGCCATTTTTCTTTTGCTGAAACATTCACTGATCTTACCAGGACAGCCAGTTTCCTCGGCCACGTCGACCCACGCCCTCTCTTTCTTGTTCCTGTCCCGGTACAACACAATCCTGGTGTTGTACAGGACAGGACGGCTGCACACTGCAATGATGAGGTTTTGGTCCTCCATTGCGGTTCTGTCCTCTCCGTCTCTCTGCCAGTGACGTCGGGTCAAGCTCAACGCTGATTGGCTATTACGGCGCGTACGCGCGTAAAAAGTTCAATTTTTTGAACTCCTCGTACGCGCGTATATGTACGCGCGTATATGTATATATACGTATATATACGCGCCTCATACGCGCCTAACGCGAGTAAAATGTTGCTTATACGCGTGTAACGCGTGTACGCGTCTCATACGCGCGTAAACCAATGGTTCCCTATGGAAAAATTGCCGATTTTATACGCGTGATACGCGGGTAACGCTTTTGGTGTGGCCGTACCTTAAGTAAGTCGCTTTGGATAAAAGAGTCTGCTAAATGCCTTAAATGTAAATGTAAATGTTCCATACCCAAGTACACCGTGGAAGGCCCCTATTTGGTTTGCGTACTGCCAATAAACTCAAATTAGAAGATTACACTTTTCATTTGATTTATGTTTAAGGATGCACCGATTGTGAAATTCTGGGCTGATACCGATGTTTTTTTTTATCTATTCCCCTTTTTGTGCCAGGGAAACAAACCCTAACCCCCCCACGCACGCACGCACTACACAAACACACAATGGCACAGGGAGAGGCTTTTTGATTTGTATGAAATCAATCTGTTTATTTCCGCAACTGCGCCATCAACATTCAACATCATAATTATTTCAACGTGGGCTTAGGCAGATAGGCCTACATGCACCGAAAACAGAAGGCAAGTCTTTTTACTGAACACAGCCTGCATGACGGTGAACTAGACATGTCTTTAGCATATGGAAACTATGGCCAAAAAAATTACTTCACACGGTGTCTTTTTGCCATTTATTTGTTACCAGCATTCGTAGTGTTGATCAGCTGAGAAATAGCCGTCAGAGACGTTGACGTTGCTTAGCAACCGAGGACGCTTGCGGAGTGATATGATGAGAAAAAGAAAAAAGCCGCCCGCGTGCATGTGTGGTTTGTTTACAGATAAAAGTGAAAGAAAATGTCGGTCATGTGGGAGTATTTCACTGTCTCGGAGAAAGATCAGCGATATGCAGTTTGTAAGACATGTTCCAGTGACATTTCAAGAGGAGGAAGCATTAAACATGTAAAGATCGGCCACTGTCATCGGTAATAGTCATCTTATTTTCCGATAGGCCGATGGCAGTCAACTACGCGAATATCGGCCATTACGGATGTTCGGCCGATACATCGGTGCATCCCTAATTAGGTTGTCGCTCCAGTGTAGAAAAGCGTGCCGATCTCTAGATCCCAACTCAATTCAATGGAGTTGACATTCAGACTTTGCCTACTGTTATTGATGTGTTGGAGAAAACGCCAAGGAAAACCCCCTGCCTGCTTTCTTACTTCATCAGCGATGGCGGTGCACTTCAGAGGCTTAGATTGGTGCGTGTTGCACCCCTACGCAGATGTACAGAATCTCAGTCAACCTCATGTTTTGGAACAATTTCTCAACACCTGATGCATATCATCCTCCAGCACCCATGAAACCTACTCGTGACCGCTTTTTCATCTGGTCCCAGGCACTGTTTGCTGATACGTGCTCAAGTACAGTACACAGGGTTATCCACTAATCAAACAAACTAGACTTAAGACTCAAGTGTGCCCCGGGTGCCTGATGTGAAACCACCAGGAGAAGCCTTTATCTTTCATTGCTTAGTATTGCAGTCAAAACGCCATTTTGGGTCCACTCTCCTCCACTAAGATCTGAAACTTCAACAGAGAAAGTGTAAAGAAGGTTCTTGTTTTTCTGTTACCCCGGTAATGATTTCACCATCCTGTGCATACCTGATGAAGTGTTCACTGATGGGTGTGTGATTCAGTAACGTTTCGGTATGTCATAAACTCGGGCCTCTCCTTCTATCTCGCACTTCTCAGAACCATAAATATGCTAGATTAAAGCTACAGCCAAGATTTCACCCATTCCACCTATATTTCTTATTAGAATTATATTTATTGATCCATACAAATTAAAATTGTTAGGTGTCAATCCAGTTAAAAAAAATATTTTGCTGTTAATTTTGCTCCTTAAAAAGACAATGGCAGTCTAAAAATGCGTTTTGCAAAGTTTATTGTAATCAATATTGGCTTCCACTTACCTATCTCTTAACTTGATTCCCTAATAGATATTCATTATTTCGGTTGCCTTGGTGCCTGTTCCCCTGCACAGTAACCAATGGCAGACGCTAGCAACACCCGGACATAGGAGTACTTAAAGGGGGAATTAAAGGACCTACAACAAGGTAATTGCTGCTTGGCAACCAGTGCAAAATAATGGCAATTCCTATGTAATTATTGCAAATGTTCCTATGGTAGGAAATGTGCTGAAATACCTGCACCTGTTTTGAATCATGTTTCCTTGAAAAAGTTAGCTTCTGACTGTTTTCAATGAAATATCCTTCTCTGTATTTATCTTCCTATTTTTAAATGGTGAACAATTTTAAGACATTTCACAAGCGCAGTGTAATAACTGGCTGTAATCTGCTCTTCTGTTGGAAACAAAGGACATCCTTCACAAAAAAAAAGAGCATCTGTGCAGCTATGTGACGTTCAGTCAGCCTCACACTAGGCCCTTCAGGCCAATGCTAGCATAGGTATATGGCTGACTTTTAAAGGGTAAAAAATGATGGTGACTGGGCGGTCACTCCCCACAATAAGGACCCTGCTGGGTGGCAAATTGTGCTCCTCTTGCTTCATTGAGTCCCCCACCACAGGTGTGAGGCTGTTCATTGAAAGGGTGTAAAATGGGTCAGGCAGGGATAGAGCCCAATCCATTGGTTCCTCTGAGCTGTTCAGTGGGGAGTCGAGCTGTTCTCGCCTCTTCACGTCTTGTTTGTTTTTGTTTTTTTCAGGAAGGAAAAAAACACACAAGCACATACCAGAACCAACTTATACACACATAAATAGAGATAGCACCTGTACGACACAATTTTTCCTGCTCCATGAATTAAGCCTAAGGCTAGTTACTATTTAGCACACCACATGCAAAAAAATATCTACTCGCACCTGTTTTTCTTAAACTTCCATGCGAGAAATTGGCACTCCATTAATCAGTCTTTCACAGTCAGAACCACTTCAGGGCTGAAACAAGGTCACAACACGGGGCCACTGGACATGGAAAAATGGATTTAACAAGCCCATCAGCATCACATATGCTCTCACTGTGCATTCTATCCCTCCTTATATCGTCAGACCCTACCATGCATCCGTTCTGGTGTCCCCCGATCCTTCTAAATGCCCACTGCGGCCAATCACCACACATTGAGACTTGCTCCGTGACCAATCATTTGATAAGGACTTCTCAAACATGAGCACTTAAGGATGGATCTTTTCATGGTCATGTGGTTTCCTTTATGAGATGGAGTCCCCCCAGTAGGGTTAACACTACTGCTTGATTTAAAGACATTAGAAAGTGTTCTAGATGAGATGGAGAAACAATGGGCCTAAAAGCCATTGCAGCAAGGGGGCCGTGGTTAGAAGAAAAGCTAATGACCCCACCAGGGGCATCTTAAATCAAGAGCTGCTTCTATCTTTAGCTCTTCCTTCATTATCTCCCAAACCACCATTTTCTTTCCATAAATCTCCTCCCTGTTCCACCTCCTTGTCATCCCCCATTTCACTCTACAGGAAGTGTGTGTGTGTGTGTGTGTGTGTGTGTGTGTGTGTGTGTGTGTGTGTGTGTGTGTGTGTGTGTGTGTGTGTGTGTGTGTGTGTGTGTGTGTGTGTGTGTGTGTGTGTGTGTGTGTGTGTGTGTGTGTGTGTGTACGTGTGCACACTGTACAAAGTAAGCGTGTATGGGCTCAAGCACAAGTAATAGACGATACAATTCCAAGTCTGTATTCTTTCTCACTCTAGCCTTCCCCCCCCAGTTCTCTCTTCCCCTGTCCATGATGATATAGTAGTTGTATCTAGAACGCAGAGGAGCACTGGATAAGTTGTACTGAAAGAGTGCGTAGAAAAAAAGAAAACTAGGCCAGACATCATCTTGCACAACCTAATTCAGTTCCAAAGTTTTAAGCCTGTACACAGGAGTCCAATGCCACTGAACCGTGGAGCCTCAATCAAAGCCCCTACAGACTTATCCAGCACCTGCTAAGACATACCCACCACCTGATGACTCCATCCACCCAACCGGAGCCCAGTAGTTCTCCAAAACGATGACGCACAAAAGAACTGTGCTGTGTCGTAAAAGGGAAGTATGGGTGGCTGATCCTCCCTGATTGGTGAATGGTTACTGTGAGGCGGTAGTGCTGTTCGATTGGGTGAACGCACCATGCTTGAGTTAGTGTACAACTGGAGGCAGGTCAGAAGTTATGGTATGGTAAGCAACACATATTGCGTATAGTGAAACTGTTGAAAGGTTGAAAAATAGGCAGGTACACTATTAATTCACTCAATATTTGAATGGGTTAGTGGGTAGAAATGGATCCGGGTTGGGAAACTAACTTTTTGGTGCACGACCATATGGGTCTGATCTTGGCTGAATCGCACAAACTATCATAATGAAACAAAGAACCACGTGAGCATGCTTGGTCAGATACAGTGGGGCAAAAAAGTATTTAGTCAGCCACCACTTGTGCAAGTTCTCCCACTTAAAAAGACGAGAGAGGCCTGTAATTTTCATCATAGATATACCTCAGCTATGAGAGACAAAATGAAAAAAAAATCCAGAAAATCACATTGTCTGATTTTTAAAGAATTTATTTGCAAATTATGGTGGAAAATAAGTATTTGGTCAATAACAAAAGGTCATCTCAATACTTTGTTACATGCCCTTTGTTGGCAATGACAGAGGTCAAACGTTTTCTGTAAGTCTTTACAAGGTTTTCACACACTGCTGCTGGTATTTTGGCCCATTCCTCCATGCAGATCTCCTCTAGAGCAGTGATGTTTTTGGGCCTTCGCTGGGCAACACAGACCTTCAACTCCCTCCAAAGATTTTCTATGGGCTTGAGATCTGGAGACTGGCTAGGCCACTCCAGGACCTTGAAATGCTTCTTACGAAGCCACTCCTTCGTTGCCCGGGCGGTGTGTTTTGGGTCATTGTCATGCTGAAAGACCCAGCCACGTTTCATCTTCAGTGCCCTTGCTGATGGAAGGAGGTTTTCACTCAAAATCTCACGATACATGGCCCCAACATTCCTTCTTTCCATCACACGGATCAGACGTCCTGATCCCTTGGCAGAAAAACAGCCCCAAAGCATGATGTTTCCACCCCCATGCTACACTGTAGGTATGGTGTTCTTTGGATGCAACTCGGCACTCTTTCTCCTTCAAACACGACGAGTTGAGTTTTTACCAAAAAGTTCTATTTTGGTTTCATCTGATAATATGACATTCTCCCAATCCTGTTCTGGATCATCCAAATGCTCTCTAGCAAACTTCAAATGGGCCCGGACATGCACTGGCTTTAGCAGGGGGACACGTCTGGCACTGCAGGACTTGAGTCCCTGGCGGCGTAGTGTGTTAGTGATGGTAGCCTTTGTTACTTTGGTCCCAGCTCTCTGGAGGTCATTCACTAGGTCCCCCGTGTGGTTCTGGGATTTTTGTTCACCGTTCTTGTGATCATTTTGACCCCACAGGGTGAGATCTTGCGTGGAGCCCCAGAACGAGGGAGATTATCAGTGGTCTTGTATGTCTTCCATTTCCTAATAATTGCTCCCACAGTTGATTTCTTCACACTAAGCGCTTACCTATTGCAAATTCAGACTTCCCAGCCTGGTGCAGGTCTACAATTGTGTTTCTGGTGTCCTTCGACAGCTCTTTGGTCTTGGCCATAGTGGAGTTTGGAGTGTGACTGTTTGAGGTTGTGGACAGGTGTCTTTTTAAACTGATAAGGAGTTCAAACAGGTGCCATTAATACAGGTAACGAGTGGAGGATAGAGGAGCCTCTTAAAGAAGAAGTTACAGGTCTGTGACAGCCAGATATCTTGCTGGTTTGTAGGTGACCAAATACTTATTTTCCACCATAATTTGCAAATAAATTCTTAAAAAATCAGACAATGTGTTTTTCTGGATTTTTTTTTTTTTCATTTTGTCTCTCATAGCTGAGGTATACCTATGATGAATAACAGGCCTCTCTCGTCTTTATAAGTGGGAGAACTTGCACAATTTGATGGCTGACTAAATACTTTTTTGCCCCACTGTATATTAAAATATATGTGCAAGTGCACTATATATTTACATATTTCGATTGCCATTGCAGCTTTGCTTCCTAATGCTGGTCGATTTATTTGGATCACTTTTTTTTGCCATAACATTTGTCCATGTGAAATCCCAATGTTCCCAGACTTAAGGGATCCTGGGGGGGGGCTAACCTCTGCACATTCTCTCCAATCGCTATTCCTTTCTGCAGTAAAGCGTGTTTCATTAAAGATATTTACCAAACCCCATTGGGTCTGAATACAGGCCCTCTTCCCAGATTTTCTTTTATTCTGCCGTTTGATAATGTGATTCAAATCATTCTATTGAAGAGTCGTATTGTATTTTATGGAAAGAGGGTGTTTTTTAAGTGAAGTCAAAATACAATCGCAATTTTTTCCTACACCACCTCCTATCTTTTTTGTCTCTTTTTACCTTAACCTCTCCCAGTGTCCATGTTTTGTTGCCTTTAATGATTATTCCTTAATGGTTCCCCAAACCTCTTTCCCCCCTTTATTTTGTCTTATTAGTTATTCTTATTCTTAAGTTTCTGTTTATGGAATTTGGTTTAGGGCACATGTATAGCGTTGCTTGTTCATTCAGTCTACCGGTAATTGATTTTGTTTGTGTGCATTAAATCAACAAAAAAACAAAAACCCAATGAATTATTTGTGTAGATGAACCGCAGATCCAACATCTTAATAATTGCGATTGGTCACTGCTCTGTTAAAATATCCATAATAACAGGGATGTTTCAAAAGCCTTCCTCCATGAGGCTCATTAAAAAAAATTGCTACGGATATAACCTGCGGCATGAATAATCCTACAGCTACTGACTAATAAATAATAATTCTATTTTGTGTTCATTATTAAGCTGCAAGCTCCTTCACACCTACCAGTCTTTTTTACCAACTTAATGGAATACAGGCCGATGTTGAAGGTGCAGTTTGTAGTATTTAATGGCCTCTAGCTGAATGGACTTGGCAGAAGTGGAATACAATATTCATATTAATAGGTTTTTTAATTACTGTATAAACCCATGAAAATAAGTATCATGTTTTCGTTACCTTAGATTGAGTGCTTTATATCTGTTAATATCTACATAGAAATTGGGTCCTATTCAACGGAGGCTGCCGTTTTGCACTGCCATGTTTCTAATGTTTCAAATGTTTTTTTTATCTTACTTGTAAGCTATGATCTATAGTTTTAAAGAGTAAATAACTAAATACATTGTATTAATCTATCAAGGAACCTCATCAATTGACTCTTGGCTTCTCAATGCTCCTCAATGTTTTATTGTGGTCCACTTTGTTCTCGTACCAAAAATGACGTGTCTCCACCCCCCCCCCCCCCCTCCCTCTTTGACCAGGCGTGCCCCTCTCCACGCAGTGGGGGCCCCAGGGCTACTTTTATGCCATCCAGATTGCCCAGTACGGCCTCAGCCACTACAGCAAGAACCTGACGGAGCACCCGCCGCGTGTGGAGGTGTACGACACAGCGGAGGAGGAGGACGAGCAGCGCCGGGACAGCCGGGCATCAGGCAGCGCCCCCTGGACTGTGGCCAAGGGCTGCAGCCTGAGCAGCGTGCACGACAAGGGGCGCTACTACCACCGTCAGACAGTTCAGCGCCCCCGGTGAGCCAGTTTCCCTTCCATGCATCTATCTCGTACCTCTTGTCGGGCAGGTGCTCGTCTCCTGCAGACTGCACACAGCAGCTGGGGGTGGCTCGGAGGTGCAAACACACTCAACAGAGTCTGACGACCTGCTGCTGAGGCCAGGATGGGGCCGCTCTTTATTTCTACCAGCATAGAAGTGTGCTGGAGGAAGGTTTGGGGTGTGGTGTTTTTTTTGGAAAAGCAGATATTTTCACCATTCCAGCCTTTGGTAAGTATCATTATTTAGCTGACAATCTAACTGTATAGATTAAATTTAAATCATTGTCATTGTACCTCAAATGAGAGCCCCTATCGGGTAAGAGGGGTAAAATAAACTTGTAATGCAAAAAGGGATTGGCTGTGCCCTCGTCTGCACTCGTACGAGAGTGGAACAGACCAGAGACGTTTTTACTCAATTAAAAATGTCATGAAAACCTTTCTTCCTGGAAGCCTTTGGAAGGCTGGGAAAACCTGGCGCGCCCATCTGACCAATTCCACTCACCTACCCCGAGACGAGCCAGACACTCATGCAGTATTGAGGACGCTCTGCCCCCCCCCCCCCCCCCCCCCCCTCTGAAACGAGTCTCTTTTCTTCTCCATCTGCTGCCAACTCTGTTATTTCTGAAACAATGATGTGGAAGAAGTGGAGGGGCGCCGCCTACACCCCTCACAGCCTCTCCTCTCTACTGCACGTCCATTAGTTTTCATCATGACCCAAATACAATCACATGCAGGCCTTGTGGCTTCCAGCAGCCATACAGAAATGTGATTATGGCCGCTATTTTATACCGGCTGCCATCGCTTCTGTTCGTATAATTTCAATGTTCCGCCATTGGACGTATCCTTTATCTTTTATATACATCTCTTTGTGTTTCTGCTCTCGCTCGTTGCCGCGTCTCTTCTTTTCAATCTCTGTAGCTCACTCGCATATGCTTGGTTTTTCAGTTGAGCTCCTCCCGCTCCGCTATAATCCACCCGCCAGCCACCCCACCCCCTCCCTCCTTTATCCTTCTCCTCCAACCTCCCTCATCCTCTCCGCGTCCTTCATCTTTCTTATTCCTCTTTTTACATTTCTCCACCCTCGACATTTTCCCGCCCTCACTCTTCTGGTCGCGTCATCCGTCTCTGGCCCGACGCCTCCCCCGTCGTTATTATCGCCTCACAGATCCCCCCCCCCCTTCCGGCTGTCTCCCCTGGCCTCCCCCGGCCTCCCCTCCTTTGCCTCCCCTCCTCCATCATGGGCTATCAGTACCAGTACCACCTCCAGCCCAACTCCTCCTCCCATCTGACTCCATCGGATTCAAGTTTTGCACTCATCAATTCTGCTTATGGTACTTCACTCATCAAAAAGCTGCATGCTATTTTTATTTCTTTTTATATTGAGATTATTAATCATTTAAATGTCCTCTCCCATCCTTTTTCCCCCCCGTTTCTTCTTTTGGTCTCTGCTGCCATCTCCCTCCCTTATCATAATTTGAGATCTAGTTTTTCATGTTTTCTCTCTTGGCTACTGGAAAAAAGCCCTGAAGTCCCCCAAAATCCACTTTAGAGCACTGTAGTATTCTGCGTTGCCGCTTTCAATTCCTAGATTTTTGGCTCGTACTTTTGTTTGTTTCGTTCTGTGCCTCGTCTTGTCTTATTGTTCTGCACCCACTTTTTTGCTTCTAGACTTGCAATGTTCTCTGTCCTGATAGTTAGCATGGCTGTACCAGGTGCTGTACCAGTGTACCTTAAGACGTTAGTGAGATACAATAGTTGGTATCCATTATGGCCTCTTTCTCGTTGCAGAGGTTAGACAACGCAACCCATGCATGAATTAACTCCTTAATGCCACCATCGCATACACGCATTTCCATTGGCATGCCTGCTTGGGAAGTGTGCATGCGTTTTTTGTTCTTGCCCATATCAGGTCACCGGTGCAAAAAAACGTACGCACACAAACGCAGATATGTCTCATCCCTCATTGCTAAGCATACGGGGCGCCATGTCGGGATGATGGGATCTGGTCTGCTCCTGGCCCATCCCTTATTGATGTCTGGGTAATCATGGGGCCCTAGTACAAATCCACTTACTCTGTGGATTGCCTTAAGTAATGGATTTATGAGTGCATTAAAGAGTCGACCGGAGGCCCCTGCCAGGTTGTCTGTCTGCCTCCACCCCTCTTTGCCCTCTTCCACCTATTCTTAACTCTATTCTCCACTGCTCTTTTAAATGTTTCCCTCCGCCTGCTCTACTCCAAAGCAGGCTCATTTGGTTGGCCACTGCTAGCTCCATGGGGACCGCCCGTGGCTCGCAGCGCTGTCTCTCTGCTGCCACCCATCCTCCGTTGCTTGTGCTGCTAACGCGCCTCCTTGACTCCCAGGTTCCTCAGGGAGCCCTGATGGCTTGATTATAGAGGGGCACGGATCAGACAAGTTAAGCGAGGCAGTCCACTTTTGTCATCCAATGAGTTCAAGAAAAACCCAAGTGATCAACTGAATGGCCTAGGGAGAGCTTTTGTCAGAGGTATACAGTCAGCAACAAATCAGCAGCAACACACGCATCACAATACGGGTAATGAGGCAAGCGTCTTTAAACAGTAGAAGAAATGCTCAATAGGTCTCCATCTGCAGATACATTTTGTGCTCGCATGTCAGACGAGCCATAGACGGCCATACCGGGCGAGCACACGCATGGTATGGCCGGAGCCACTAGAGCACATAGCAGGATGGCAACATACGGTTGGGCAGGAGCAATGTGTTCTTAATCGTCATGGGGAATGGATGCAGCGATGATGCTAATGGGAGAATTGTTGATGTTATGAGAGCTGCATTCATTTCTACTTTACACCGTCTTGCCAGTTGCTTGTCATTGTCACTTTATCTTCCATATTCTCTTCTGCCCTCTTGCTCTATTTTTTTTTCTCCCTCTCCCCTGTCTCCTCTCTCCTATGCGCGTCTGGTATCCGTCTAATTAAGCCCATTGCACACTGACACTTCTGTTCTGTCATCCCAGGTGGGACTTGTCTACCTGTCCGTTTCTCGCTCTCTCAGTCTCTCGCGCTTGCTTGCACACACACCATATTTCTCTCTCTCTCTCTCTCTCCGATTTTATGCTCGTAGCCACCGTTAGCCAGGCTTTCTTAAAGGGAATCGCACTTGGTGACAAGGTGCAAGAGTTCTGACAGTGTCTTTCCTGAAATAAATGTTCTAGTAAATTTGCAGAATGTAAGTGATCAGTGTGGATTAAGGCTTGCCTACAGAATAGATTTTGATGGCATGAAAATGCATTATCAAGAGATTGCTCATTCTGATAAAAAAGAACAATCTACATTCGCCGTGGAAAGTAACCTGTCTTTACAGAAGTTGGGCTCTTGCATACCAATTGAGCTATTTCTGTATGATCTTCTTATCTTAAAAGCAACCTCTTTTGGTCCAAAGAGATCCTAAGGACAAGGTTTGTTTTCGTCTTCCTGTTTGTCTCGTAGTTCCACTTGCTTAATGTCCTCTCGCATCCACAGATGCCTCTGAGGGAGTGTCTCTAACGTTGGGCAACTCCAAGGACTTCATCCTCAGCCTGGACCTCAAGTTCACTTCCAACGGAAGCTTCTCCGTGGTGCTGGAGACCACCGAGAAGGGCCCCCCCTTCGTCATCCACTATGTCACCAACACGCAGCTCATTGCCTTCAAGGACCGCGACATCACCTATGATATCGGAGCCCGCACCACCTGGTCCACGCTGACCCGGGACCTGGTCACAGACCTCCGGAAGGGAGTAGGGCTGTCCAACACCAAGGTCGTCAAGGCCACCAAGGTACCGTCCAACTTGAGGGCTTTAGTTTTCTGCTTTGGTTCTGACCAAGTTGTTCAATGGAGTTATTTCAATTCAAGTTAAGTGCACCAGTATAATTCTTAAGCTTAAATGTTGTCATTTAGGAGATGCTACTGTTTATTTATTTTTTCTATCCTAAGTGTCTCTGTAGGCTGAATGCTCAAAGCCTGCAATTAAAATAGGGAAGGGTTGCACGAGTTTAGAAATAAGGTGAAGGAAGGCAAACTGAATAAAGAGCAGAGCAGCTAAATATAAAGTACCAGTCAAGCGCCAGGCGCCATTTATCCCCCTGCTTTAGTGGCTGCTTGGGGCAGCAGATGCCCGGCAAGCATCATGTTCAGATGTCTTTGAGCTGAGGAACTGAGTCCCAGACGTACACCATTAACTGATTCCAGCTTATCTTTGTCCGTGTCCGCCCAATCCGCGTCTCCCGTCCCCACTCAGATCGTGCCAAGGCGCGTGGTCCGCCTGGTTTTCCATGGGCGTGGCTTCGTCGACAACGTCACCATCTCCACCACCGCCCACACGGCCGCCTTTTTCGCCGCCAGCGATTGGCTGGTGCGCAACCAGGACGAGCGCGGGGGCTGGCCCATCATGGTGACGCGCAAGCTGGGCGAGGGCTTTCGCCCTCTGGAGCCTGGCTGGTACTCGGCCATGGCGCAGGGACAGGCCATGTCCACCCTGGTGCGGGCCTACCTGCTGACCCGGGACCAGGCCTACATGGCGGCCGCCCTGAAGGCCACGGGGCCCTACAAGACGGCGTCGGCGCAGCACGGTGTCAAGGCAGTGTTCATGAACAAGTACGACTGGTACGAGGAGTACCCCACCACGCCCAGCTCCTTTGTGCTCAACGGCTTCATCTTTTCCCTGCTGGGCCTCTACGACCTGTCGGAGACGGCGGACGAGAAGCAAGGGCGGGAGGCGGGCCTGCTGTTCAGCCGCGGCATGGAGTCCCTGAAGGCCATGCTGCCGCTGTATGACACGGGCTCGGGCAGCATATACGACCTGCGGCACTTCATCCTGGGCACGGCACCCAACCTAGCACGCTGGGACTACCACACCACGCACATCAACCAGCTGCAACTGCTGGCGTCTATAGACAACGCTGCCATCTTTAAGGACGTGGTGAAGCGCTGGAAGAGCTACCTGAAGGGGGGCCGAGCCAAGCACAATTAGCCGGGACTATTCGTGACATTGATACGCGTTACGTGAGGAGTAGCTCTCTGTGTGTGTGTGTGTGTGTGTGTGTGTGTGTGTGTGTGTGTGTGTGTGTGTGTGTGTGTGTGTGTGTGTGTGTGTGTGTGTGTGTGTGTGTGTGTGTGTGTGTGTGTGTGTGTGTGGATGTTTTGTTAAAGGCGAAATTAGCTCAGGGGGGCTTATTAAATGGAAGCCCTCACATTTCTGATGAGCTCTTTTGCAGTCTTTGTTTTTATATTTAGTGCAACATAAATGTAGCTCTCATCCCTCTTCAACTAATGTTTGGATTTATGTACAGGCCTAGTTTCTGAGTGCTTGTTGTCTACGGTGTGTGCAGGCGGTTAGGTGTGTACGTGTGTTTGATCTGAAAGCAACAATTTGTGATGCTAAACAAAAAGTTAAATAGTTTTCTTGTTTGTTAATTTATTCATCCATCATTCTATCATGCATCCATTATTCTTTCATATCACCATTGCAGGTCTCCTTTTTAATTTTTGTTTACTTCATGCCAGATTTGCATAGTTTATAGAAAGCTTTCATTATCAATAATTGATATATTTGGGGGCGATACTTGGCATAAGAAGAGGTTTAATCGAATCCATATTCAGTGTTTATTAAGTTTCTTTCTCCACACTAGAAGCTGGTTTATTTGAACTTGAGAACACACAGGGAACTTGACATAATATTGGAGTATTTTAAAGGTTGGGTATGGAATTCTCTTTTTTGGCCCTTTTTGCAAAATTACTTGAAATCCTTATCTTAACCCACTTACAGCCACTGAGTTAGAAGTACTGACATGAAAATTAACCAAGTAAATCATCTGTGGAACGGGCAGGGGTCGAAAAACTCCAGCTAATGATTTCCAGACCCACCGAGTGGCATTGGACAGTAAGTACGTCAATCAAACAGTCGTACTGCACTCCCCCCGCGCGAGTGACCCCTTCGTGCACGTACTCAAAGCAAGCTTCTGTTTGTTATCCTGCGCTAGTATGTACTGGAGCTAGCTAACTAGCTAATGGCTCGCTCGTGCATGATTGCGCGTTCCATGTACTTGGAATAGGTAGAGCCAGCGTTGAAGGAGAGTGGGTAGGACCATTTGAGTTGTGTATTTTCAAAATCTGCTGGCGTTTCGCAAATCCCATACCCAACCTTTAAGTAAAGGAGCTTTTTTTCCGGAGGCACTCACTGGAAATAAAATGGGTGATCTCCTAAACAAGCTGGCTAATGGTGCTTCTCAGACCAATATATTACCATTGAAATCTGGAGGGAAGACTTTAAATAAAATAGTCTCCCCTTCTCTGGTGGGCACATTCTTGTGCCTGGTTAATGTGATAGGTTCCTTCTTTCGTTCAGATTCTCCCAACTGTTTATGACTCTAATGCATTGACGTATAAATAGGACAACGTTTCAAAGCAAACCCTACCTTGTAATCCTCCAGTTAACACACTTCCATCCACCGTGCGTTCAGCTGTGTCTGAGGTCATTTTCCAATCTGCCCACCCCCATTTTGATTCGAGTGTTGCCTACTAGCGCTCCCTTGGCTCCCCTACTCACCTGACCGCAATCGCCCGCCCGTAGGTCAGCTCACGTTGATTGCTCTGAGAGCGGAAAGCTCCAGACTTTCCGCTGGGGCCGCAGAAGCCAGCGGGCAGCCCCCGCTCTTGTCCCTCCCGCTAATGCCCCACCGCAACATAAGTGAACCCGTTATCGCTCCCCGGTGGTATGCGCCGTCCCTCTTTGCAAGGCTGAGGCAATCAGGTGCTAGCATGCGATTGGTCAGTTTGCTTTAAAAGGAAGGCAGGAGTCAAGCTGCTTGCCAGCTTTGCTCAAGTCATATATGCATTTCTTTGATTACAAATTTGTATGTAGGCAGTTTTGGATGTTTGGTAGCATTGGAGGTGTTCACTTACGTATATTTAATGTAGATTTTACTATGATCAACTGTGCCTCCTGATCTCAGTTTATTGTTTACTAAAGAATTCCCGATAATTCCAAAAAATATAAAGATGGGTCTTTTTTTTCACTCTCCCCAGACAGCCTGTCACTCGGCCCTTTCCTCAGTGTCTCTACACCCTGGCTGTTTGCATGAGTGGTCGACAGGTGAATGCAGGGGAGGGCCAGCCACTTGTATGCTTGCCTACACACACATACACCTACATGTACACGTATAAATACACACACACCACACACACACACACACACACACACACACACACACACACACACACACACACACACACACACACACACACACACACACACAACACACACACACACACACACACACACCATATCCAGTCAGCAATGGGATGCACCTCCCTCTCCAAAAAACATGGCCAACTGCAAACTGGCTGAATAAAGCAACGATTTTGGTTTCCATGGTCATTTAATGGAGTTTGCTCAGTTTGAGTTTTGTTTTTTTTGCATTTCACGGCGAGGTACAATGCATGGTGTAAACTATCATGAGCCTCAAGTAATCTAACGCAAAAAAAAAGTTTTGAAAGGGAAGAGCTGTGTCTCAAACTCCTAAACTTGGAGCATTTTTTTGACCTCTGCTGCCTCTGCCTTCATCTTCTTGCTATCTGATATAAATCCTTTTACGTATAAGCACGCCTTTAGACTGCTAATGACTGGAGTTGACATTCAGCCGCAAAGGTTATATTTGGAAACTCTGAAAATGTTATGCTGGAAATGAGCCTGCAAAAAGGATCGCGTGATCGGCATGTGGGTTTTATCTTCTGTCTTGTTCATTTTATCCTGGTTGGAGTCCTCAAACAATAGCCTGACTCTTTGGAAGCCATGTTGACATGATACTGAACAGAAATGGTCATTTTAACAAATTACAAATTTGGAAAGGTCTCGACATGGGTGTGAATCCTGATATTGTGTTCAAAACCAAAGCATTTTTTTTATTTAAGTTGACTGTATAATTTCTGTTAAAACCAATCAGCGGTTGAACTCTTGAAAAATGCTGTAGAATGCTGACTATTAAAATGTCTTTAAGTGTGGCTAAGAGGGGATGTGTGCAAAACATGTTTAGAGCATCGAATAGCCTCAATGTTCAGTAGTAGATGAATGGTATAATACATTTGCAGAAATGTACAACCTTTTGCTTGACATACAAAAGCACAACTATGTATTGTCTCATCAAGTTAGTTGGCATATTTCTATTCTAGCATTTTCTTCCCTTCAGGAAACCATATACAAACCATTATTTGTTTAAAAAAATGTGTTATTTGTTTTTGTTTAGAAAGCTGCTATTTTCACAAACTATCCAGTCCTATCCTTATATATCTATTATTCCTTCTCCTGAAAAAAGATTCACAAACATACGACAAGGAGTGGTCGTGTGATTTATGCAATAAAATGTTTGCTGGGGGTCGTTGCACCACGGGGTGCCCTAGAGAGGGAGAAAGAGAGGGGGAGAGCGGCTGTACAGAGCTGTCTATCCAAGCACAATGTGCACATGCTACCATTTTTGTATTCAAAGGTAAAAGATGTGTTTATAGAACTATTTGTGCTTTAATGAAAAATGCCTTTTAACGTTAATAAAAGCATTTTCTTATGAGTATGCTTCCGTTTTCGTTTGATCCTTCATGTTTATCTGACGCCGACCCACCCGTATGTGAACCTTACAATTGGTTTTTGCATCCCTGCTCGAGACTCTGAAACGGGGTGCCATCACCGCGGTGGCTAGGCTTGCAAGTACTTACGTCAACAACCATATGTAAGTCAACAACACAATAAGGCAAGAACTATTGATGGTGGTCCTCTAATATTATGGTTGGAAGTCAACTGATCTAGCTTTGGTAACCTGGCTGCTGTAGTACACTCACTGCCTACCTGAGTTTTGTGTGCATGTAGACCTAATCTGAAGCGATTCTGGTCTATGGTGTTTCCATGGTTTCTGCCATGGGTGCGCCACCTAAAATTCCAAGGTTCTACACATGAGACTTT
Organism: Melanogrammus aeglefinus; assembly: GCA_900291075.1. Lineage (NCBI taxonomy): Eukaryota > Metazoa > Chordata > Actinopteri > Gadiformes > Gadidae > Melanogrammus > Melanogrammus aeglefinus. Next base: position 25,069 of record OLKM01001314.1, on the reverse strand, counting down.
TTGGTAACCTTAAAGGGCCCTGAGGGGTGAGTATGCTGTGTGTGACCTGAGTAATTATCCTTCTCCTTCCTCTTATAAGTAACGTGGGACTGATTAAAAAATAAAAAAGATGGTTGCTATTAAAGCTTGAGACATATTGCACTAATGTGTTGCATCACAAATTGCTACACGTATCTCCAAAATAGAGATGCTCTTCTTTCCATTTATTTATTTTTTGGTACATTAACAATACACAAGACTTCTTGGTATTTGGTCTTGGTATTTTGAATTTGTTCAGAAAATCCAAAATGTGGTTCAACCTGCGAACCCTCGAGACGCTGACATTTTACATTCCCCTCAGGTAACCCTTATTATGTCCTCTCTCTGTGTTTCTGTCTCTTTCTCTCAATCCTCATGCTGTTACATTCCCTCTTTACTGCAGAATTGTCCCTGGTTGCCGTAATTATCTCTAGACCTTAGACTCTCTTACTTTTAAGAACAGCCTCCCACTGTACGCGCACACACGTTCGTCACTGTCTACCTTCAGATGCTTTGAGGCATATTGTGATAACAGAGGGATTGTAGGTAGGACTCGTACATACTCATACACTTGTACCCCCTTGATCAAATGAGCCTGCTGTTGAACACTTGTTGAATATTTTTCCTGTGTGCCTTCTTAATAGTGGAGGAGGGAAGATGTGCATGAGTGATGAGTAAAGCATGCTGCCCTGTATAACCTTTACACACACGGACAGAGAGACAGACGGACAGAGAGTAATCCCTCCCTCACTGTCCTTAAGAAGATCGCGTTTTGTTGATCTGTCAAAACTGCTCTGCACCTCCTACTCCCCCCCCCCCCCCCCCCCCCCACCATCTCCTTCTCCTACGCCTTCTGGTTCTGAGTGTACTGTGTCGTTACTAGTATCGGCTCGGTTGGCACAGCTCTTTCCAACCCTGTTGTTTTCTCCTTGTCAGCCACCCCATCCTCACCTTGTCGTCTGGGAACACACCGTCTCTCACTGTTTGCCTGGGTCCTGCACCATCAGTCCCACCAAACTACACCTTATATCGTATTAGAGTGTAACAGAGTCAAATTCCCCATCTGTTTCCCCCATTGAAATCAGATTAATTCTTTGGTTGTTTTTTTTTAATTCAGACTATTCTTCTTCAGCTGTCAGCAATCTGATCGCAATGTCCTTGCTCATAATGATATTCCATGCATTATTGATAATATGAATAATTGTTATCATTATTGTTCTAATTATTAGTAAGATAATAATATTAATAATAATAATAATAATAATGATAATTTGATAAAGTGAATGACGAAGGCTGTAAAGGCAAGTCACGGGACATGGTAAATACATAAACACTACATGGAAATAAGAAAATGGGGTCCACCATCTCTCTCTCAGTGAGAGGGTAAAGGAGCAGGAGAAGTGCCTTTGGTCGTTGCTGGGGCGGGAGTAATGGGCGGGAAGGGCACTGTGGAGTTTTAACACCCATTAATTATGAATTAGAGAGGGGAGAATCTGGCCAAGCTGACTGCCGCCGGGCCACATAGAGAAGCTCCTTGGGGCACCCATCTGCCCCCCCCCCCCACCCCCCCCGGCCCACCGCCGTCACCATCACTTGAGGGCTCGGTCCCCCGTGGACGAGAGGCAAATGTTTGATCTGATAACTGGTCCATGCAATGCGTTGCAATTATTACATTATATACTGTCCTCCTTACTTTCAAACTCTATTTTTTTTTATCTTTTCCTTTTCTTCTTTCCACCCATGAGGTTTCTTGAGAACGAGTTTGCGTCAGCAAGGGTATCATTGCAATGAATTCTTAATGGGGGCGGTTACTAAGCAGTTGTGTTGTATAGTGCTGCAATCAGGGGTTTGCTGTATAAGAGGCTGCATTGCTGAGTGAGTGTGTGCGTATTTTTGTGTTTGTGAGAGAGCCTGTGTGTTTATGTTGGTGTGTGTGTAGGATCTGACCTTTAAACACCCTTGTTTAACAGTTTTGTAAAAACTCTCCAATTAAACGTGCTATTCTTTAAGGCTCATATGTATACCTCAGTTGTGGAGCTGAATTACCCCTTTTTTTCAGAAAGAAGATAAATGACAAAGAATCAAAGAAAAAGAAGATTGAGCCTTTTGTGTAATACTTCTCTTTGTAGTCTAACCTAAATTTTATTCTATTTTTTTAAATAGTTCATATAAAGATATGTTTTAGTTGCTCTATTCATTTAGATGCTTTCGGTTGTAGATAGCACAGTTTTTATGTTAAAACCTCCCGGCTATGACTTTGAAAACACTGCCATCTTCTGGTAAAAATGTTTTATTACTGTCCACTGAACACTACGAGCACGACAGTGTGCTATCAAAGCACACTACTTTGTCAGAACCAGAGACACACTGCCTAAGTATCAGAATAAAAGGGATATTTAAAAGCTGATGCCTAATTTAGGGTGACCAGATTATTGTTTCTGATATAAAGAAGGGGACATATTGACTATTCTCATCTTGGTAAATGTTTATTAATGTATAATTATTGGGCAATAGCCTAGATGCCCTATGGTTGAATATGATGTGATTTAGGCTTTGATAAACCAGCCCAAAAATATCCAAAGTAGCTACTCTTATATGGAATATTTCTATATTGTAATTATAGTCTATTGTTTGTTGCCCATTTCTGCTTCGAAAGTTGATAGATATATCGCCGCTTAGTGAGGTCACGTCACAGCCCCTCAGATAGACTTGAGACTAAGTCTATCTTCCAACTGTATCAAAATGTATATTCATGAGAAACAAGAAAAAAACACTATTGATATATTTTTTTTATCCTTTTTGAAAAACAGGGACGTCTGGACACCCTAACCTTATATGAATATTTTCTCCTTATTGTGATAAGTATATGGGAGTCTGTCAGTCACAAATTGTCTGTTCTCCTCAGGCTGGTCCTGATAACCCCTTAAGTCCACATGTTGTGATGGTAATAGCGGTATCCTGATTCCATCTGAGGTCGAGGGGAATGAGGTCCCTATAGGTGTGCCTAGTGTTCATTAACATATCTAATGTTGACACAAAAAAAAGTGAATGCCAACATTTTCTGAGCTGGAGCATATCCAAAAAGTATCCAATTGAAATATCACCCAACTTCGTTTAAGATTGCTAACCATTCTCTCATGAAGGGCATAACCGCCCACCTGAACCATTGTTTACACATGGTCATCTCACGTACCACTAAGTCTATCATGTGATTGTCATAACTTACCTATAAACCATTGAAAGTGACTCATGACTTCTACACAAACAAGCGCTAAAGGGTCTTGTTCTCCCCAGGCTGGTCCTGTTAACCCCTTAAGCCAGCATGTTGTGATGGTAATAGCGGTACGCTTATTCCTCTGAGGTCGAGGGGAATGAGGTCCCTATAGGTGTGCCTAGTGATCAGTTGCAATTATACACCTTGCAGCACTTTGCTCTGGGATTTGTCATAAGAAAAATAGACATGCTTCTATCTTTGCCCTCTCTATCATAGAGGCTGGCAACATGCCAAAGCCTAAGCAAAGACTACTTTGACTCACAGAAACTGATGGTTACTAAAATTGCAAACCTTTTTCGTGAAGAACAGATACGTACAGTAAGTGCCTTATTGAAATTTGTTTTGATAAATGAAAACACACTCAGTTGAAGACATTTCTTCATTCAAAGGCCTAGAGATGTAAACTATGACGTGGAAGTTTATTTTATCTTGGTTTCAGATTGTGTTTTCCAATGAACAGAAGTATGTACATATATCTCATCAAATTTCTGTGTGTCTGTTGTTTTACCTACCCCCTGCACACTCATTTCGAGCTTGCATTATACCTGTAAACAACGGTGCGAAGAACGAGCTATTTGATACGGACATCCCCTGCTAAAGTGATTTCATTACTCGCCAAATAAACCCCTCTAGAGTCTTTGCCATGGTGAGTCCATGAATTGACAAACTAATGAATTGAGGTGTCTTGGGTGTTCTCTACCTGTAGACATCAGTGAGTGGCATCTTAACTTACTGTTGCCTTGGAAAAGTTTCCCTTAAATGACAAAAACTCTATGTGCTTATACACTATGTCATGTCATACAACATATAAAACACTCAAAACTTTCTGCACCACATTTGAATATGACATGTTCACTGTATTTTTCCTCCCTGCT